>VYZW01053677.1:78339-130583 GCA_013401315.1 Balaeniceps rex
CAGGGACATCTTTGACTAGATCAGGTTGCTCAAAGCCCCATCCAACCTGACCTTGAACACTTCCAATGATGGGTCATTCACAGCTTCTCTGGGCAACCTGTTCCAGTGTCTCACCACCCTTATCATAAAAAAATGTCTTTCTTATGTCCAGTCTAAATCTACCCTCTTTCAGTTTAAAACTGTTGCCTCTTTTCCTGTCACTACAGGCCTTGGTAAAAAGTCTCTCTGTCTTTCTTATAAGCCTTTATATATTGAAAGGCTGCAATAAGGTCTCCCCAGAGCCTTCACTTTAGGCTGAACAACCCCAACTCTCTCAGCTTTTCTTCACGGGAGAGGTGTTCCATCCCTCTGATTGTTCTCGTGGCACTCCTCTGGACCTGCTTGAACAGGTCCATGTTTTTCTTGTACTGGGGACCCCAGAACTGGATGCAGTATGCCGGGTGGGGTCTCACAAGAGCAGAGAAACAGGGGAGAATCACCCTCCTCGACCTGCTGGCCACGCTTCTTTGTATGCAGCCCAGGATACAATTGGCTTTCTGGGCTGCAAGCGCACATTGCCGGCTCATGTCCAATATTTCACCCACCAGTACCACCAAGTCCTTCTCCGCAGGTGTGCTCTCAATTCATTCATCCCCTGGTCTGCATTGATACTGCAGATTGCCCTGACCCAGGTGCAGGGTCTTGCACTTGGGCTTGTTGAACTTCATGAGGNTGGGTCATTCACAGCTTCTCTGGGCAACCTGTTCCAGTGTCTCACCACCCTTATCATAAAAAAATGTCTTTCTTATGTCCAGTCTAAATCTACCCTCTTTCAGTTTAAAACTGTTGCCTCTTTTCCTGTCACTACAGGCCTTGGTAAAAAGTCTCTCTGTCTTTCTTATAAGCCTTTATATATTGAAAGGCTGCAATAAGGTCTCCCCAGAGCCTTCACTTTAGGCTGAACAACCCCAACTCTCTCAGCTTTTCTTCACGGGAGAGGTGTTCCATCCCTCTGATTGTTCTCGTGGCACTCCTCTGGACCTGCTTGAACAGGTCCATGTTTTTCTTGTACTGGGGACCCCAGAACTGGATGCAGTATGCCGGGTGGGGTCTCACAAGAGCAGAGAAACAGGGGAGAATCACCCTCCTCGACCTGCTGGCCACGCTTCTTTGTATGCAGCCCAGGATACAATTGGCTTTCTGGGCTGCAAGCGCACATTGCCGGCTCATGTCCAATATTTCACCCACCAGTACCACCAAGTCCTTCTCCGCAGGTGTGCTCTCAATTCATTCATCCCCTGGTCTGCATTGATACTGCAGATTGCCCTGACCCAGGTGCAGGGTCTTGCACTTGGGCTTGTTGAACTTCATGAGGTTCACATGGGCCCACTGCTCAAGCCTGTCAAGGTCCTTCTGGATGGCATCCCTTTCCTCCAGCGAATCAACTGCACCACTCAGCTTGGTGTCATCTGCAAACTTGCTGAAGGTGCACTCAGTCCCACTGTCTATATTGTTGATGAGGATATTAAATAGTATTGGTCCCAGTATGGACCCTTGAGGGACAATAGAAGTTACTACTGAATATAATTATTATGAATAGATTTTTATCACTGAGATACATTCTATTTCATCACTTCATATTGTTTTCCAGTCTCTCTTACTTTCCTTTTAGGGTAACCTGATTCTCATTTCACCCCAAAAAGTGAGGTGAAGACCAGAGCACTCAGCTGTGGACCTGACAACTCTGATTATGAGGTTGGTAGATAGATATATTTAGCTTGTATCTACCCAGGGAAATAGTTGCATGGTTATATCCCACGTTACAGTGATGAGACTCATACTGTGCATAGGGAATTGAATCAGGCATTTTTTATTATTTGAATACCCTTGCAAACTTTCTCATGGTGAAATCCAATCAGATGGCAATTTCATACCCTATCTCCCTCTCATGCCACAAATAAGCTTGAAAACAAAAAATTTAAAATGAGTCTAACTTTTGCTGATCCACTGCAGTCATGTTCTTAGGCAGTAATTAAAAAGAGCTCTGAGCTGGTGTTTGTAACTTGATGAGACTTCAGTAAAACAAATATTGGAGGGAGGGAGAGAGAAATCTGTGTGTTTTTTTCTGTCAGGTAGTTATTAACTGACAACTGCAAATACAATCAAAGCAGAATATTCCTACATGTTGAAAGCGCCACTTAGTCCACTTTCAGTGACCATATTTTCATATTACCTTATTTATGCTGCATGACAATTTTGTTTTCATGTTGATGGAGACTGACAGGAAATGGTGGAACAGAGAAATAATAATTTCCCTTATGCTGTTGCTGCTTTTCCTGGAGCGGGCATACATGGACTGGGAGAGAGACCGCATTCGAATCAAACCAGTTCTGATATGGTGCAAGCATGAGTCATACTATTTAATTTAAAATAAATCATTGAGTATCCCGTTCTGTTTTGCAGCTTGAACAAAACTGCTGAAAAACTGATCTCTTTTTACTGCAGGCATAGTCCTTTTAAATGGATGTAAACTCCCAACTGCCCACAGGCACTTCAGTGTACCAACATCTCCCCCTTCCCTACACAAACTCTTGCATGCTTTTGAATGGCTGCATAGCTGGCGATGTCAGTAACCTTGGCCAGGAATATCTTTGCTAGGAGAGGCAAATCCTCAAGAATGAACAAATGCCAGCTAATTCCATGTGGTTGAGCTTGATATGGTTATGAAAAAAATGCTCATTGAAAGAAAACAATCAAACAGTTCTCATTTATACAAGAGTGACTCTTCTAAGTACCAATTTCTACTAGTATCAGGCAGAAAGAAGTCTGTCCCAGAACAGTCAGAAAAATCAGCTGTCGTTGAAGATTAACAGCTCTAATTTGTGGTTGCTCTTTGGGGCTTTTTGTTTCTTTCTGGTACTGAGATGTTAAGCAGTCTAGTAACAAAATAATGAAATATCTTTATTGAATAGCTGCACTGTGGTTGGTCTCAGCATAACTTAGCAACTAATGAAAGCCTTTAAAGTTCAGTACAGCCATCAGTCTGTTACTACAGGAAGAAATTTAAGACACTAGAAAGTGCATTTGCCTGGAAGCGGGACAGTATTGTACGAGCAACTGCTCTCTCTCTCAACACACTTTATTCCTTCATTCTTTCTTTCTGTGTTTACCTATTCCCTCAGCCCAATATACTGGCCTGAGGGTAGCTGCCTGTCTAATAACTTATTCAGCAGTCTTCTAAAAAAGAAGCTACCCATGAGTCATTTCACACTCCCCAGGCCCTTTATACAGATAGAATGAAAGTTCAATCATGTATGCAAACGGTTTTCCTTCCATTAAGGTAGTTGCTATATCCCTTTTGAGGATATGTCACCAGACTTGACTGCGTATTGCCAGGCAGCACTTACTCTGAGGAGTGGTACACCCCTCCGCAGCAGATGCCATGCAGACCTACATGCAAACCTACATTGACTTATCACCGGATCATGCTTGGAAGTGCACACTTTGCGATAAACGAGTTACATTTGCCTTGCCAGTGCCCACTGCTTCTAGATAATTTCAGGCCTGCCGGTGATCCTTTTACCACCCTATCTCACAAGTATCCTTTTTTGTTTTATCCAGTTATCAACAAAGCAAGCAAATGTCTTTTTTTCTCCCTGTTTCTAAACCTTCTAATTCATTGCTGGTAAAGCTTCTCAATGATTACAGAAAATGAAGCAAAGCTGCTGTGTACAGATAAAAAAGACAACTCTCTGAGTCCTTGCTTCCTGATTTTATGAAAAAGCTGAAAAAATAATAGTTTTCAGGCTACTGCAAACACAATAATTCACATATTGCTGCAAGGTGTATTTTCAGTAACTTAAGTAGCACTTGTCTTCTTGATCTTGTTTTTACTTTGATTTCCACAAACAGATCCAGGCTTCCTGGAACGCAAGCCCCTGCTATTGCAGGCAACTATATCATGTAATCCCTTTCATACAACGATCTAACTCTTCTTAAAGCCAGGTGGGTTGCTTTTGCCCACTGCTGTTCCAACTAACGTCATTTTGCCTAATGCTTCCTACAGCTTCATTTGCCTCATTATGGCCAAAGGACAGTGGTGGTATTTGGGTAGCTGGTGATTGCTCTGTTCACCAAAGCCACAGCTTCTACCACTAATTTTCTTTCCATTAGTCCTACTTCATTCCTCAAAGCCATCCAGAATTTCTTACATAATATCAAAATTCTTCCTATGTTTCCAACACCTCTGAGATTCATGTTATCAGGGAAATTTTCTAGCCCATCACTAGTTTCCCTGACACCAACCAATGAAAAAATTTATACGAATGTAATCATTAAAATAAAATGTATCTATCTCTGTGTGTTTTTTAGGTTTTTAACCTAAGTGTTGTCTTTATTTAGCACATACCTGAGTAGACTTGTATTCCCATATCTTTAACTGAAACATACTAAAAAGATGGTCGGAGACCAAACTCTTTCTTCACACTTGGATATGGCTGAAATTAAAGCGTATATTAGATCAAAGTGGTATTTTTCTCCCTTAGGCTCATCTGCTTTTGGTGATCTGTTTTCTGCTCTATAATATTTTCATTTTTTCTACTGACTGACATTTGCTTACTGCAGTAGCAAGTCCCTGATAATTGCTTTCTCCCACTGGGCTTGTTTAACAGTGCAGAAGCAGAAGGTAGTTTTCATAGGGTGGAATCGCTGTCTTCAGTTGTTGGCTTCTATGAACAGCACTGAAGAGGATTTAAAAAAACTAGAAAGGGCAGAGGGAGGAAGAGAAGAAAGGAAGCTGCAAGGGCTTATTAGCAAATTTCCAGAAGATGCCTGAAGTTAGGGACTTGCAGACAGATATAGGCCATGCAACTGCCCTCTGTGATCTTCCGCAACTGGTGCTGAACCCTATGGCTCTCCAACTTGAATAGCATTTTCCTGAGAATTAGCTCAGTTGTAGAGTCCTAAGTAAATGTCAGGTTCTCCTTTTCTGCCTTCTTAGGGATTTCCCCTCCTGTTTCAAGTCTAAACTGAGAATTTTTTTTTTTAATATGCCCAAGAGGTATGTTTAAGTAATGAAGATTTTCGAAGCTGGGATTTTCCCTTTCCTACCCTCAGTAAAATCATAGCATTTCCAATCTTAAATGATATAAGATATATGTCCCATTCAGGGAACTAGTACATCCCAGCACTACCATAAACCAAGGTTCATGCCTCTGAAATGAAAACTAGTGTCTTCTGCTCTCAGAGGCACCCACTCATCTTCTCAAATAAAGGATCTCTTCAGGGGACTCTCCTGCTAGGGTGAGTCCCGTTATAACATGAAAGGCTTCACTGAATTAAGTCATATGTCATTGGTTGGATTAGATTCATTGGAAGAAAGAACCTGAAACTTGTGTTCTTTCCCTGATTTTATTTGACCTCGTTAATCTGCAGGAAGAAAAAGTGAAACACTGTGTTGCAGCAGGACCAAAGTTTATCACCACATGTCCATTCTGAAGTAAGATCTTTGGAAAACAAATTCTTAAAAATCCATCCAAAGCTAAAAGCAAATTAGAACAGTTACAAAACAGGACAGTCTAATCCAGAGGAGGAACGCATACATGGGCAAACTATGCATCCCAAAAGAGTTAATGGAGAAAGTGGGATCATAGCTGTATTTATTCCTCTAACAGGGTTTTGGAAAGGGCACAATGTACCCGACTGAAGAATCTTTGTCGTCACTAGAGAAGTGGAGCAGGTTTCCACCCTTTCCCATCCCTGTGTCCAGAGGGGGACATCACTTTTGTCACATGAGGCCAGAACATGGTGGGTGGCGTGCCAGATACTCGACAGCGTAGCTGTTGCTCAATGTGGCTGCTTGCTAGGGCCCAGCAGGCTCCTGCTGGGAAAGTGGTTACAGGAGAAAGGTGGACACTAACAGGTCATCCCTTCACATGCAGTGGGACAGCCTTTGGCTGGGTCTGGAGTCTTACGTATCCCAGATGTCCCCCTGACATATCTCCACACAGCTTACCTTCACCCACACACTACAAAAAGCTGCCTCTAGTAGAATATTTGGACTGTGCTGTCCCAAATATCCCAGCAGAACAGGAAAAAGGCAAACAGGGAAAGCCAGAGTTGGTTGTCTCCGACAGCCTCACTTGTGTGAGAGCACTGCAAGCTGTGTTCCCAACACACTGTGATTCACATGGTTTTCCTGCCCTCTCTGTAGAAGAGGATTTGGAGAGGGCAACATGGAGACCAGAGGCACCTGCTCCCATAGGATCCTTGTGTTAGGTGAAAACACAGAAAAAGAGATTTATTTCTGTAACTGTGGCTGTAACTGAGACAGGATGTAGAACTTTTAACCACATTAGTAGTGTATAACTAAAACAGCAAATTAATCATAAGGCAGGCATGTGGTCGAGAAAACTAACCTATACCAAGGTCTACTACAGGGTATTTTGTCATTTCTGTGTGTACCGTTTATGGAGATTCTTATTACTGCCTACTGTGGTAAAAGCTGCAGATCTACATATCAATGGTATAGGCCAACACACCTATGTATCACAGCCTCCTTTCAAGAGCCCATCATGCTTATTGGTGTGTTTCATTGCCTAAGGGGGTGCTACATTCATTAATACAATATGAGGGCTCAAGTTTGTGTGCTGCTTCTAACCAACCTGCAGAGACAGCTTGGCTTGTATTTCACCAGGTGCCCAGTACAACGGCTAAAGGGAAAGAGAGGAGAGGTGAAAGGTACTGAGTCCAGCCTTGTACAGAAGGTAGCAGCTAGATTTTACCAATAACCCTGGAAGAATCCCCCATCTGACCTGAATTGAAAGTGATACTGTATTTGCAGCCATCACAAGCTTTGCTGTGATGGCAATGATCAAAGGCTCTCAACATTGCCATTATCAACCGACTGAAAGAAGCAATGTTTGCAGCAGCACTGGCACATGGTCCTTCTATCTTAACTAAGATCAACTTTAAATTACTCAGTGAAACAGAAGGTACAAACTGTCACAGGCACGACTTTAGGGAGTGATTTCACAGAGCTTGCTAAGGGGTTCTGACTGCATTTTAACAGAGGGTTTTAACAGGATGCAGGATGTGGCCTTTTTCTTTGACAAGCATATCTAGAGAAAAATAACCTTTCATTACCCGTAGTTTGTGCACATATGCATACTTATACACAAACAAGCGCCACTGGAGGAAACCGCAGTGTTCTCAGTTTTGCAGATCAGCTGTTTGACTTCATTGTGTGCCTATCTGCCCAGTAACCTGAGAACACATAGCAACATAAGTGTTGCTGGGCCAAAAATAGTCCTGCCTTCAGCAAACTTTTCTCATACTAACCCTGAGCAACAGCATGTGTAGGAAATGGTGTCTGTCAGATAACAGCTGCTAATTATCAGAAAATGGGTGAATGCCTGATTGGCTTTCATTAGTGTTATATGCAGTTAAGAAGTCTTACATGTGTACAGTCTTTTTACAGTGTATGGTCTCCATTATAGGTTATTTAAAAATTTCAGTAGTGCTTAAGGTGGTTAACAGAGCTATTTATCATAGGAACTATCTTACAGTGAAAACCAATCTAACTTTCATTTTCCATTATCCCATTGTTTGCTGGGTTTTCTGCCTATAGAATTTCAAGAAAACGAAACAGCAAGAAAAATTCTGTTTCTGAGATTATGTCGAGAGCAGCATGCTTCTGGCCTGTAATCTATATGAAGCTGTTTTGAATAAAATGCACGATGCAGTTTGCAGTGTTTCTATGTATACATATAATACATATACACACACATATACGTGCATGTGTGCCACCTGGGGGAGGCCAATGAAACAAACAGCAAAACTTCCACGGAATTCAATGGAGTCTGAAGTCCTGACTACCAGGACTACTACAGCTTCACTTGCTACTATATCCAAGTGTAAAGAATACAGCAAGTATCTACTGTGTACGTATAATGGAGTGTTTTTAAACTATATCTTAAAGATAATGCGAACTAGCATATACAAGAAGATGCATCACTTGCAACTTCCTATAAACTTACATAGTTCGGTATAAGTGATCCACAAGATATCAAGCTGAAACACTCTCCTCTTAGTTCCCTGAAATTCATTTAACCTTAAGAAATACCCAGAGAGATGTTTTTTACAGGACTTCAGTGAAATTCACCATGCAAACAAGGAAATCCCCTAGCAGAAGAAAGCTTTTGAAGGGGATAAGACAAGATTACAGAGTCCTTCAAAATGTGGAAATGAGAATGAAAATATTGGGGAAAGGCTTGACAGCTCAATACACATGGCATTTAAAATCCCACCAGTAGTACCCTCTAGGACTATTGGAAATAAGACAGAAGCAGCTTTATTTACACTTGTTAAAGTTTCTTCTCATACTACCTGTAATACATGGGAATGAACCTACAAATATGTATGAAAGTGAGAAATCTGAATTTCAATTCAAGCAAATTTTCCCATCTTAAGCAGTTGACACAACTGGAACACAGCCTGGGATTAGCAAATAGAGGCAGAACAGCGTGCAGATTCACAGTTATTCACTTCTTAGAAACAAACTGTGCTTACAAAAAACTAAGAGGCAGGGTTTTTTTTACCTTTTTTTTAAATTTACTTTTCTTAGTTTGAACACAGACTTTAAAACAAAAAAAATGGCATTGTATTTGGATATATTTACAATGGCTTTGAAATCTCATTGGGAGGGTTTCGTTTTGAAACACACCACTTTGATGGATACTTCAAGAAGGGTGGAAGCACCCCGGTGGAAGAAGGAAGAGATTACTGAAGCAAATAGAACCTTTCAGAAGGGCACCTACATGATGCCAGAGATCAGGAGCAGATGCAGAATGTAGTCGGACTGAAAAAGAAGTTCAGAAACTGAAAAAAGAGGTCTCTTCCAGGAAATAAAGTGTGCATGAAGCAGAAACAGTGGGAGTCAATAATAGAGGGAGTGCTACAATAATAGATGGCAAGGAGAAGCCATTGTATACAATGGCAAATATCAAATGATAGGTTTTTAAAAGAGTGCTGCATGTTCCCAGCTGCTATAGCTCTACTGAATTTCTAAGCTGTTCTGGTATATATCTTATTAATTATTTCAGTTATTTCAGCAAACATGCATCATGGCAGTCTGAGCATTTAATCTGGGAACAGCAGAATAAACTTGCGGTTTACAGTATTCCACAGGAAGGTAGCACAATGTGCCTCATCTGCCTGGTGCCTCAGTCTGGTCTTTTCTACACGTCTGTCTGCATGTCAGCCATCGGTAAACACCTAGAGAGTTTTCAAATTTAGCACCATTACTTGTGCATCATTCACCAGTCCCTATTTTCTTCTTTCTGTACACCTACCTACAAGCAGGTGTTGAGGGTTTTTTTCTCCCAACTTCAGAAATCTTTTGTAGTTAGGGAGAAAACTATTGGTCTCAGAGTACCCAAATTGTTTCCCATACATGGGTTATCACACTGTTAATTTTTTTGTGCATTCTACAACAATAATTTGAGAATGAAAATTTCAAATTCTAGATCAATGCTATGTTTATTAAACATAGATATTCTGCTTTCAATTTATTCTGCTTCCAAAGACATATTTACCTAGTTTCTGTGTTTAATGGACAGGTTTCCATCCTGACATTTCCTGGCCTCTGATTTTCTGTTGTATAACAACTACATACTTTGAATTACACTTTAACTGGTATTCCAGGTTATAGACTTCAGTTTTGCATTGGTATTGCAACTCTTTAAAAACCCCTTTGTTTCACAGAACATTAAATGAGCACATCTATCATACTCATCTATTCACAAATATTTTAAAGCAAAGTAACATTTCTGGTATTAATCTGATTAGCTCATCAGATTTGTTACAGCTGGTAGTTCTCTAAAATAAGAGATTATAGATCATTTTACTCTTAGTGGTTAATAGTTTAGAAAAATGATGATTTTTGGTCTGTTCTGAAGCTGTGCATCCTACTTACATTTTTTTCTATTCCTGGTATGATAAAGTAAAACTTCAGAAAAGAACATCTGCTAAGTCATCAGGAAGAGATTCTAGCTGAGCAACTAAATCCACTGCTGAAGAGGGAGGCTGAATGGACATGTGGAGGACCTGTGCTTCTGTGGGACTGACTGATTCAAGGACCTGGAAAAGGGGTATGAAAATACTCATTTGTAGATTGTGAGGAGTATAACAGCTGAAAATCTGTGTCAGGTGAAGTATGTCTGCAATAATGTATTGCTGCATAGTATTTTGGCCTGCTTTTGGTCAGCCTTACAGAAATCATATTGCACAAAGGAAAGCGTGTCAATGACAAAATTGCTTTTTACCTGGAGAGGTTTTAAACATATTTCAGGTCCAAGACCATCACTGCACTCCAGCAAACATCTCTGCACAGAGCTGGCGATGTGAAGACAGTCTTGAGGTATGTAAGTATAATGTCGTGGAGCAAATCCTAGGAAAGAGAAGCACTTCTCCCATGGGTCATTTGTTAGAAAGGGGAGGAAAGGAGACCATAAAGTCTCAGGGCTGGTGAGTTGCTTATTTAAGAAGAGAAAACTGAATGTAAAATATTGAAGAACTGACAAATCTCTCCCTCTATTTCTGTAAACAGGGAGAAGGAGAAACCAACAGCTTAAAAATTTGACGTCTACAACCGTTTAATCAAATATATAGCACTTTTCTTTTGATGTAGAACTTGGCAAAAATTATCTCAAGTGTCTTACATTTCTTTATGAATAAGCTTGCTCTCTCACAATCTCTTCTTAAAATGCTTTCTCGTTGATTTTCATTGTGGAATTTGAAGTGCAGTGATTTTCTCAGGCGTGTCTCCCAAATGTAGGTCAGCCATTTAGTGAACAGAAGTCAACACCATGTGGCTAAGGAACAATCATATGACTCCATTTCACGGTAAGTGGTGACTCTTTTTGGACAAAGAATTTGATTTACTATTACAAATAGAGAACATCGTGATGAGTCCAGTGAGACTTACTAGCTATGTGTATGGTCATTCATCCAGCATTAGTAGTCACAGCTGCATGCACTGTACTTGATGGGTTCCTCTTTACACATAATGCTGGTCTCTTGACACTCAGAATCACAATTTTTTGGGAAAAAATTGCTTTCTAACAAAATACAAACTTGAAAAATTCATTTTTCTTCCAAAACCATTCTCAGCTATACAAGCCTAACCTTCTTTGTGATTACTTTATATTCAGTAACACTGTTCATACCTTGGCATCCTACCAGATACATTTTGGGACTACTATAATGGTGTAAGAATGTTTCCAAAATACTTTTCCAGTTTCCAAAAAAAATACATATTTCTCTCCTAGTATTTGAATTCATTCATTAAAACTCAGCCAATAAAAACAAATATTTAACATAAACATGTAGGACAAAATTTGGCTGCAGTGCTGAGAGTATTAATACAATCTTTAAATGTATATGTATCAGAAGTCATGGATACTGATGCTGAAGAGACCGTCACCCATTTTTAGCTTTATGGATGTGACTAGTCCCACAGAAGGAAGGAAACTACTCATAAACATATGCACATATCTTGCTAGAAGAGGTCTTTTTCTCTAACAGAATAATATGGAAGTTATTGTACGTACAGGCTGAGCTGAGGGGAAGTCCTGCTGTTAAATAATTGTCTCCCTTTACACCTTCAGGAACCTAGAAAGGTGTTTTTAATGCCCTATACAGATACATCTAAAGAAATTACCCATACTAATTACTTTTGGTCCTAAAATGCCTGAGGGCTCCTCTGTGCTAGATGCAGTACAAACAGAGTAGGCAGTCCATGCCCTGAAGATCTTACTAGCTAAGAGCTTGTTGAAACTGGTGAAGCGTGGCCAGCAGGTCGAGGGAGGTGATTCTGCCCCTCTACTCGGCTCTGGTGAGACCTCACCTGGAGTACTGTGTCCAGCTCTGGAGCCCTCAGCACAAGAAGGACATGGAGCTGTTGGAGTGGGTCCAGAGGAGGGCCACAAAAATGATCCGAGGGCTGGAGCACCTCTCCTACGAGCACAGGCTGAGAGAGTTGGGGCTGTTCAGCCTGGAGAAGAGAAGGCTGTGGGGAGACCTTATTGCGGCCTTTCAGTACTTAGAGGGGGCCTATAGGAAAGATGGGGACAGTCTTTTTAGCAAGGCCTGTGGTGACAGGACAAGGGGTAATGGTTTTAAACTAAAGGAGGGTAGATTTAGGCTAGATATAAGGAAGAAATTTTTTACAATGAGGGTGGTGAAGCACTGGAACAGGTTGCCCAGAGAGGTAGTGGAGGCCCCATCCCTGGAAACATTCAAGGTCAGGTTGGACGGGGCTCTGAGCAACCTGATCTAGTTGATGATGTCCCTGCTCACTGCAGGGGGGTTGGACTAGATGACCTCTAAAGGTCCCTTCCAACCCAAAGCATTCTATGATTCTATGATTCTATGAAATTCCCAGCACAGCTACAGCAGGTTGATTGTGCTGCTGTAGTTATAGTGGTCTAACGAGGCATATGACAATCCTCTTCCAGAAGAGGAATGCATGTCCCTGCATGTGCACAGAGTTGGCAGACGGAGCAAGAAGGGGCATAACACCAGAATGGCCACAAATGGAGGATGGGATCCCTGTACTGCAATGGGGTTGGAGAGTTTTTTTAAGTTTCGTTTTGTTCTGTGTCAGAGAGGTTGAGGGTTTTTTAGGAAGGGTGATAAACTAGTGAGAAGGAAATCCTGAGGGCACTGAGGACAAGAGGCTGCACCAAGTGGGGAGAAGGCAGTGAGAAGGACAGGGGAGGATGGAGCTGAGGTGAAGAGATTGCAGCCATGAGTGAAACATGTTTAGAGCAAAACTATCTTCTCCCAGATAAGCTTTGATCTGGCAGACCAGGCCAAGACAGACACATGCTCACTGTCAGCAGTAAAAGAAAGGGGCAGAAATTCTCTGAAAAAACACTGATCCCAAGAGGTGTTGGGACACTCCTGGGAGGCTCTGGCTGCATTGCAGGGCAGGGAGAAAGAGAAGGCTGAATGGAGGAGAAGCTGGAAAAGGAGCTTCGCAAAGCTCAGAAGGGTCAAGAGCATACCTGTGAACATGTCAAGTAGAAGCAGGACTTTGCAGGACTTTGCAGAACTTGCAAATAAGTGGCAGACTAAATAGAAAACCAGTGCCAAAGTGTTCCAGTTAGTGATCATGGCTGGGTAGACTCACGGATAGGAGCCAGTACTGCTTTAACTGAGTTGCAGCTGCTTTGGCCATTAGGTTATTTGCCAGCTCCGGGAAGATGCTTCTTCATTTGGCTGCATTCCTGGTCAGCTGGGTTATATGTGCTTGACCATCTATAGGGCTACTCATTAGAAGCACCTTCATATTATACTAGGCAATCTAATCTACTAGCAATAGGCAACAAATAAAACCAGACCCCATTATCCTACAACAGATCATTAGGTTCGTCTCTAATGCATATGCAGAAAGCTGAGAAAAGGGATTAGCTAGCTACTTAATTAGAACTCTTCACTTCTTCAGACCGTCTCAGGCCACTGATTCTTTTGCCTTGGACTGGAGATGACTGAAGGTCATCTAGCAGTATATGGTAAGCAAAAAGAGATGTTTTATAACTGAACTGGAGGCAACATATGCCTGACCCCACCTCCTTTTTATAAGAATGGCTAGGTTAGAAGTGCATGAGAGTAAGAGGAGGGAGAATACAAGACATGATCTAATTTCAGCCAGCCTATCGAAACCCATCTGTTGCTTCATGAGCTTCTCATTGTTTGAGACTAAATGAGGAGATAAAGAGGGTATATTTCAGCTTGGAGGTACGTGGTACATTATGAAGCATTGTACACCAATACGGATGGTGCTGAATTCCACAGTTATTTATAACTCCCTTTTGCTTGTTTGAGTGCAGAAAGCAAAACTGGTCCTCATATCAAAATCCTCATCTCGTGTTTTCAATATATCCAGGGTCCTTCCTTATAAAGTACAGCAATGTAAATGCAGGATCAAATAATCTGCACTAGGCTGCTTGTGTAGAGTTGCAGCATTAGTAAGTGTGCTACGCTGTCTGGCATAGGGTAAGGCAAAAGTATCTATATATGCATTGATTTCCACAGCCTTATCTTTAAACACCTTGTGTTCAACATATGTGAAATGATTCAGAAGTATTCTGTGGTGCCCTCCTGTCTGCCACATTTTGTCACACTCGGATGGAGATAAAACAAAACCAAAACAAAACAGAAAACCTCAGGGCATTTTAAAAGAGCCACATGAGTGATATCCTGGACCTTTTATCCATTTCATGAAAGACATTACTGACTGATAATGATAGCCTGTCAGATAATACTGGAGCCAAAAATTAATCTCCACTTGTTAGCTATAAACCATTTACTACAAGGGTTCCTAAAGTTTGAATGCTTGAAAAAATTCAACAGAGAAAAGGCCATTATTCTGTCACCTTGTTAAAATACGACTATGGTGGTACTGTTCAAAAGTGTTTACAATGCCACAATGGAAATACAGGCAGTGCAAAGTCACGGTACTGCAGAGAGCTAGCTCACTTTTAACAACATCCATTGGGAATAGTTTTGTGAAGAGTTGTACTCTTTCAAATTAATTTTCAAGGTTTTCAACTGAAAGCAAATAAACGCAGTATAAGATACAGGGCTATTTTAAAGGTGAGATATGATCCTGGTTAAAATCTGTGGTAACTTTGTTGGAGATACCTCATTGTTAGATTGTTTTAGATTATTTCCATAGGTAACAGAATGGAGAGTATTTGAAAAAAGGAAACCAAAACTGATGCCATCATGTTATTAATCTAGTATTGCCTTCTGCTGTCTATTATCTTCCTGAGTTTTGTCCTGTATTTCCCTTTTCATCTGTTTCTATTGGCCTTTTCTGCAACCCTCAAGCTGCTATGGAGTGAATTGTGAATCATTTCCCTCATACCTTTAATCACACTCTCCACACAACCTTCTATTGGGAAAAATACCTTTTCAACTGGGGGGAAATAAATGCCAGCAAACAAAAGGCATGTATAAGCCCTTGCTTCTTCACCCCCTCCATATGAGCTATAACTGGTGGGAAGGTTCTTGTTTTGGCTATGTTGCCAGTATATTTACCTCCAGAAACCCACTACCATGGCAGAAAATCTGATCAGGAACAGTAGTGATTTCTACATTACACATAACCAAACAGAGAGGATGGGAAAACTCCTGAAGTCATAATGCAAAAGGGAGAATGGATGCAGTTTAGTTTAAACAGGATTTATTTAAGATTTAAGCAGATTTTTTCCTTTAGGGAATTAAGATGCCATTTTAATGTCTATTTCCGAATATTTTACACATTGCTGCAATCACTTTCAGATGACTTAAACATATGCACAGTTATTATTGTTTATTCCTTCTGTCATCTCATACATTTTCATTCAGCTGCTCTTTATTTTGAACGCTCTTTGATGTATCTTGATTTAGGTCTTGCCAAATTGAGAACTCTTAATCAAGAGAATAAATACTTCAAAAAGACTTTCTGGCATTAAGTCTTTTTTTGTCTCTCTTTTCTTCTCTCTCTCTTTTTTCTTTTTCCTTTTAACAGGAGAGTGGAAAGAGGGGGGAGAGGATTAAAACATGGACCTTGCTTGCCACAATATGTGATCATACAAAATATTGTACTGCTTCCCAAATTTCTTTGGAGGATTCCTCTAAACATTTTTTGCTCTTGATGAAGCTCATTGCACAATTCACAGCATTTGGGTTAGAAATTGTCTTCTTGTTAGGTACCACTGCCTTCTGCAGGGCTCTGAAACTTCCATTATGATGTACCATTGTACCAAACTATGATATACCATTTGTTAGACACGCAGTCTACTAGTTTTGTTAATTTTGGTAAATATAGTACTAGCTGCAGAAGCAGTAACTGGAGGAGCTCTCTGATAGTTACTCTGGACAGGGTCAGTTTCAGTCCTGCAACACTCCTAGTCTGACCTGTGAAGACTGGCAAGTGGAGGGAAGGCATTCAGGGGAGTGAAATAACAGCTTCAGGTTAACACAGAGGTCAACACAAACTGAAAATTGCATTGGAAATGTTATGATACTTAAGATGGACCCTGGGAAGATTCTGGCTAAGGGAGGCCCCTCATCAGCTGCCTGGATTGGTCTGCATACCCTCACGCGTCAGTGCTGCACTGCTTAGGCCAGGATTTCTGTCCTAGCAGTTTTACCTCCTTTTTTGAGTTCAAATAATTCCTCATCTCTATTTCTCTGTGAAAAATCAGTGATCGTATCTGAAGAACAACATTTTCATACTTGATATCAACTTGATAAGCAATCCTTAACACATAGACTTACAAACAGCCATTCCCACTCTCAGTTAGTCAATGAATTCAGTTAAGTTGTACTCCCCTTCCAATTGTTTGGTACTTGGGATGAAATCTGATTGTCTTCCAGGTTACTTGGGGGCAATTCACATTTAATTTTCTTGTAATGAAGTGGTATTTGTTAGAAAATTCACTTAAATCACATAGTGCTGGCGCTGTTCTAAGATCTAAGCTACTTCCATTCAAAGTGAGACACCTGCGGTGCAGCAAGCTCCATCTGCAGTAGTCACCTACAGCCCTGTTTGTAGTTAATGGAGCATTGTTGACACGTGGGGTATGTTTTGTCTCTTCTAGAGATGTCTGAAGTAGAAAACGAATGATTCTTTAGAATTGCTTATTCCTCTCCCTGGTCAAAAGGGAGTCTATGTTACCAGCTACAGAGACAGGCATCTGCATTTTAGGCATCCTAATACGGATGGATGAATTTCACCCTATGAAGCCACACATCCAAAATTAACACTGTAACAAAAAGATTTCACTTACTCATGATGTGATCACAGAATGAATAATGGACTGTTTAAAATGAGCATAGTACGACCAACTGAGAGCTCCTCTGGTACAGCCACCACTTCTGATATTATTCTGGACATCCACATAGTGAAGGAAAGACTGAAACTGGAACACTCTTGTGTTTTTCTGGAGACAGAGCTAAGAAGAAATTTAGCCTCAAAGACAGACTTCTGCACTGAGATGAAGTTTTGCCCAGCTTTGTGAGCGGTGTATGTCAGCAATCCTCCCTGGCTCTGCGTCATATGTCTAGAGAGGACTTGGACTCAGGACAGTGCATTAGAGCCTTGGTGGTTTTGGGATAACATGTGACTTGCTTGGGTTTTCTATTATTGTCCTCCTCTCAGGTCATCTTTGTAGCACATCACCTTTTCCTACTCTGAAGTGTTATCTCTTCTATGTCTCTCTGTGAGACTTCTGATGTCTCTTATTGAGTTCTTAGATGCGTTGACAGTTTCCTTTTCAAGTCATTGATACATTTAATCTCCCATGAGTTTTCCAAATATCTGTCTGGCTTGTTCTATTAATACCTGGCTCAACATTTTAAACCCACAGTTTACTGTTTCCAACACATGCTGGAAAAAAGGTCACACATATGCAATTTAATTTCCCTCTGACCTTCTTGCTTGTGGCTTTGGTTTTCTCTGGATTTTGCTTTATCTTCCATGTTTTTTTCTTACATTAAAGTTACTGATTTGTGCTTTCCACATTATTTGCAAATTTAAGCATTCTCTCTGTCGTGGTTTAGCCCCACTCGGCAACTAAGCACCACGCAGCCGCTCGCTCACCCTCCCCCTCCCCGGTGGGATGGGGGAGAGAATCGGAAGGGCAAGAGTAAGAAAACCCACGGGTTGAGATAAGAACAGTTTAATAATTGAAATAAAATAATAATAATAGTAATAATAATAATGATAATAATAATAATAATAATGATAATAATAATAATAATAATTGTAATGAAAAGGAGAACGAGAGAGACAAACAAAACCCAGGGAAAAGAAAACAAGTGATGCAACCGCTCACCACCCGCCGACCGACACCCAGCCAGTCCCCGAGCAGTGATCGCTGCCCCCCGGCTAACTCCCCTCGGTTTATATACTGAGCATGACGTCATATGGTATGGAATAGCCCTTTGGTCGATTTGGATCAACTATCTTGGGCTGTGCCCCCTCCCAACTTCTTGTGCACCTGGCAGAGCATGGGAAGCTGAAAAAGAAAGTCCTTGACTAGTCTAAGCATTACTTAGCAACAACTAAAACATCAGTGTGTTATCAGCATTCTTCTCATGCTAAATCCAAAACACAGCACTATGCTAGCTACTAGGAAGAAAAGTAACTCTAACTCAGCTGAAACCAGGACATCTCTCTTCATTATCATTTTTGGCTGTAAACATCCTGATATCTATTTGACATTGCAGTGCCATTCCAGGTGGATGCTCAGTGTCACCACGCACCATACTCTCACGTTTTAGGTTCATGAGGTAGCAGGGCATCAAAAAACCCAAGCTCTTCACTTGAAGTCACTGGTATATCTCAGGGATACGTGCTACTTACATGACATGAAAGCTGCCTGTTTTGCAGTATTACTAGTAACAGTCAGTCATGGACTAGTTGATCCTTCATGCTTTAAGGTTTGAATTAGAGGGAATCAGGTGTTTGGGATTAAACATACGTGAGAATTCTGCTGAATCAGAGACAAGAATTTTCCCTCCATTTCCATTCATATTAATCTAGTCCAGCTGAAAGTTTATAAAGCATGTGCTACCCAGACAAAGAGATCTAGAAGAGGACTCCTATCTATTATGTCTTTGAGTAAAAGAGCTAGTAAGGTGTTTTGAAACTGGTTTATTTTTTGACAGTGTAGATTTCCATAATCCTTTACTACTCAATATCCTTTTACTTTTTTACAGTTTAATCTTAAAAATCTGCCCTTAGGAAAATCCAGGAAACCCAGTATTCCTGGAGCAACTTTTCTTGTAATCATACTATTTCAAATGAATGTTCTTAGGGTAAGGTAATTCAGAAGGTGATTGCAACCCAGCAGTGGAAGCTCCATCCTACATAAGGATTGCTTTGAAGTTGTCTAGTCAGGCTTGTACTCTGCATGCAGCGCAGGGGCAGGCTCTCTGTAGAAATGCGGTGATCAAAGTCAGACTGAACTGACTAGATTTTTTCCCATGACTGACAGTATTTAATGTTAGGATAGTATCTCTGTCATTCTGACAATCATTTCCCTTTTTTCAACCTTAATGGTTCCACTTCAAAATTTGCAGTCTCTGCCATTCATCTAGAGGAATGCAGATTAGATAAGTAGTTACTCTTTGGTGTAAATTCCACAGCCCTCTTTCAAAACACCATATACATCTGAAAACCACAAAGAAATTATATTAGACTTTCAGTATAATCTTGGTACACAAATATCCCAAGCCCTGACCTTGTAAAGGTTTAATGCAAAAATACAGATTCTTAGTCAAGTCAGATTGATGATCTCCATACACAGCAACTGGCCACTGCTTTTCTGTGGTTAGCTTCTGGATTCTGTCCCACACTGTTCAGAGTTGTTGTGCTTTGAACCACTAACAATAGAAGATAAAGAAACACCCTTAAACCTTTTGCTTAAGAGTTCTTTGCTGAATTCTGAATCACATCATGTGGTACAAACTTTTAGGATTAAATTACACAATGGAAAGTGTGGTCAGAACAAGCTACCTGAAAAATATTACTCAAGTATTCGTGATTTTTCATCCCATATATCTGAAAAGAATACACAGTATACACCTGTCAGGATTAATGACTCTAGCACTTACAGGGAGTGAATGGATTTCTTTAATAGTTCACACCCAAGTTATTGGCAAACTGTTCAAATTATGCAAACAAATCACCGGGGTTATTTGTAGTTCTAGGCACTGAATCACACACTTGAGCAATGGACAATTTAAGCAAAATTTCTACTTCAGGAAAACAACAAACATGCTCTGTTCCTGTTAATCTTGAAATGTTAAATTTATAAAGAAGGAGAATGGCTTATGCATTAAAAAGAGCTAGTTGAAAATTTTCTAATAGTGTATGCTCCTGTAGGGAAATGCTATTAAACTGAAAGCTAAACTTTGGATTGAGACATGTCCATACTTAAAAAAAGTAGATTTTTGTTTTTAAATTAAAATAAAACATTAAAATCAGTACACAGCATTATAAATCACAACATAACAGCAAGAAAAAAGAAGATACTAACTCAGAACAAAAGTTTTTTGCTCTAGCAAACCAGAATTTCCCAATTCCATTTGACAAACATTTTAAGGAAATGTTTTCATCTTTTAAAATTCAGAACTGAAACATGTTGCTAAGATAATAAAAATCCCCATGGAAATATATTTCTCAGTTTTGACCATTTGCAATATCTTGCCTTTCATGGCTGATGCTGTACTCACCAAAGTTCAGCTGCAACCTTCAACCTTACCACTTACAGCTATGTTGTGGATTGGTAAACTCTGATTTTCTTAGTTGAGTTTCCACACTTTACATAAAGTGCTAGACTCACCAGATTGCCCAAGGACTAGTCAGACAGGTCTTCATTCTTGACCCTAAAAGTGAAACCTCCATTTTACGCTGAAGAAAAAGTACCAGGACTTCATAAGGGGGAATAAACTGACAATGGCTGCCTTTGCCTTGCAGATAAACAGCATATCCAGGAAAGCTCACTCCAACAGCTTTCTGGAATATTGAAGCCCAAATCCACCAATGGCTTAAAACCAAAAGATACACTTTTCAAAATATAAGCCATGTCTATGTGTCACTGAAAAACAGAGGAAAAGTTTCTTGTTAAATGAATTCTCATCAGATTGGCAAAATGTTAATTCAATTCTGAAAGAAATGCTGAGAGTTTTACCACTTTGGAGCAGGAACCTTTGTTATATAGCACCTGCTACACAGGGGCGTCCCATAGCTGCTGGAATAGTGTAAGAATAGGAACAACAATTCTCATTACTGCTCTTGCTAAAAGTAGTAGATGAGGATACTGCTAGCACAACTGGAAAAAATTAGTACAGGAAACATGCAAGCTGGTGTGAGAAAATTTCCTGACAAGTGAGAAATTGCAAGTTATGGAATATTTCTCTAAGGGAAGTGGTAGCAACTTCATTGCTTAAGACATCTGCAATGAAACAAGACAAGTTACTAAATAATAAACCGTAGGAAAAAATTTAGACAAAAAGGGACTGAATAACATTTAAAACCTTTTAATTGCTAACCTTTTCATAAAAATAATTTAGAAAAGGATTAGATTGTCTTCTTGGAAATTTCACGAATCCATATCGTTATTCTCAATGCATTCTTTCAAGTAAATCACATCTCCCTCCACGCCTCACTGAAGTCACCTGCTCTGGTCCACACGTCTCATAATGAGTATGGTCATAACCCACTAACTGCTTTTTCTATGCTGCCATCACTCACAGTGTGGCAACATGGGAAATATATGTTGAGGCAGCTCTGTAATTAATACCATGATAATTAAATGGGTTCAGTTAAAAAAAAAAGGTTTAAGTTTAAATATTAAATAAAACATTTAGAAGTATCTGTGCGTTCCTTTCCACAGAATTCATGTGACTGTTGGGATAGAAAATGTCCGGATTGCATTTACGGACCGTATCACCTGGGTGAGTCTAGCCAAGGCTATCTGAAAGCTTCTCAGCAGCTTAGAGTGAATTTTGCTCTTTCCTTCTTGTTATATTGGGGGTGACCAGCTCAGGCTTAGAGGGAAGTTAGTGGAGCAAGGGCTGGGAAAATCAGAGTTCAAGGGAGTTGGTGTAGGGAAGTGGGGAGACAGGGAAGTTGCAGGAAAGTCAGAGATATGAAAATGGCTAGAAAGGGTCTACAGGGTCTATGGGTTTTCCAGGAGTCTGGGTTTGGGATGTGTGCAGGGAGGAAAAGGAAACCAGTGGTCTAGTGTAAGTGGTTACTGCTTCTGCCTGTCCCTCAGGAGCAGCAGGTTGGAGGGTGCAGGTGGGAGTCAGAAACCGGCTGTTCCAGCTCGTGTTCCCAGAGCAGTCACTCTTCTGGTGGGAGAAGCAAAAGTAGGAAGGTTGCTACCCTAAGTAACCTCCTGTTTTGCTTTGGCCTAAAGCTAGTTCCACATTTTGCTGCTGTGGTCTATTCTGGCAAAGCAAAACTATAAACCTGGCATAGCCCTAAATCTAGCATAGCCAGCTAACCTAGTGGTGAGCTGACATCATTTCATCTGTAGTTTATGGAGTAACAAAAAACTGGTAGCACATCCCAGAGTTTCCATACTGAATACAATATGAGCATGGTGGAAAAGCAGACTACCTGGAGTCAAGATCCATAGTGAATACTGAGGAGTAGAATTTTGTCCTTAGAATGAAATTATCTGACATAATGCAGTTATAATGCAAATATTTAGCTCTTATGGAAGGATCTGATAAGAACACACATTTGAATTTTATTGTATTCTAATAGCTTTCCAAGTTGATTTGCAGAAAATAATTGTACTCCACCCTGCCAGTACCATATACAAGGAAATAGTAGCTTAATGAACAATAAGGAATGTCCTTTGTGACCTTGTTTTGTAGAAACTTGTTTAAAAATATAGAAGATTGTTGAATTATAACAGATTGATCTCCACAGACCTCTCAACCTTCTACTTCCAAATTCTACAATCTTAGTGCAAAGCGTAGTCTTGATTTCAGTTTATTCATGCAAGAAGGCCGTCAGCTAGGATCCTCCTCTGGAAATTCAGTATTTATTATCAGTCTTTTATTGCATTTGACCTCAGTCAAACACAGCTGGGTGAGGTTTAGCCCTGAGTTATTAGGCAGAACATACAGAATGAATAAGTAAGGTCCATTGTTCTCATTTTTTCAGGGTAACCATTTTTCATAACTTAATGCCTTTAAGGACTGAACTTCAAAGGCCATTACTGCTGTAAATATTCAACTCCTAAGTAATTTTAATACAAAGATGGTCAGTAAAGCAAAATGAATCAGAAGAATACTTTCTAGCTGGTGCTCAGGCTCCAAAGGTTAATAGTCTCAACTTTTTTTAGATAAAGGTTTGCTGTCCAATATAAAGGAGTATTGTTACTTGAATTGCTTGTTTGCTACTGCATAGGACCATCACCTGAAGGAAAAAAGATCTGGAAGTGAAATTAGCTCGCTTGCTCTACTAGGAAATTGCCCTGGTCAAAAGAGCCAGTCTCGAGGAGATGGCCAGTGAGCCCCTCTTTCCTGCCTGACCATTTCACCAAGCCAAGGTAGTAGCTCCAAACCAGTGGCAACCCATTTTTTCCTATATCCTTGGCAGGTTTATTGAGCTTTCCTCATCTGCCAATGTTTGCCAGTCTGGTCTTCACTTTAATTTCTGAAAGTATTGGATAGAATATATGACTGGAGAATTAGAAGGCTTGGAAATGTCTTTGAAAGTCATGAATATCTGTGTTCCCATATATCTCTTCTGGCCTTATATATTCTTTTTCTTATAAATGCTTTTATGGAGGCAGTGCCCCTTCTCATGTACTGTCATCTGCTTCTGACCTATTTGACACACTTCACTAAAGGATTTGATCTCAGTAAAGTACTGAGATATTGCTGCTGGAGGCGACAGATATTTTATGAGTTCTAAATTCAGGAATATTATCACTAGACATTGTACTAAAGCAGAAAGCAGCTATTAAGCTTTCCATCTCTTAATGCAGTGTTTGAAGTCATATGCTGATATCCCTGGAATGGTGTCAGATTGAATCTCCTGGACCCTGAGCCACCGGTCTATTTTATTGGACAGCTTCTCTGCAGCTATTACTGTGTTTCATGTACAGTGGCTGGTGTTCTGCATCCCACTGCCTACCTCAGGCTATTGACTCTCAGCGTTTTTGTGTTTGTGACCTAATGGTTTATTTTTAGTTCTGCTTGCAGTACTGTAGTGATCTCCGACTTTTCTTGGAGTCTATTTAGCTCTTAAAAGATAACTGACCAACTAATAACTCATTGCTTTCCTGCTAAACTTTTGTCGAATTCACTTACTCGATAAAGTTTAGAAATCTGAAGCTTTACAGGAGATACTGATAACCTGTGTGTGTATGTGGTAATACATACATACATATTGCCTTACACTCTCAATTATAAAGCGCTCACTCACCTTTTCATTAAAAAAAAGTCTTAATGCTTTTATTGTTTATGATGGGCTTTGAAGTTCAGAAAGGAGAGGGCCTTGGGCTAGTGATGTGTCTTTTCTTGCTCCCATACAATGCCAGAGAAGTTTAGCAGAGATATAAGCTGCTAGAAATCACCGTTTCTTGCCTCACACTTGTGTTCTTCAGAAAAATGTTAAGAGCCTGCACAAAATAGATGCACATAAACTTTTTAAATAGCTGGGTTAAAAAATACCACCAAAGGAAAAGCAGCAGCAGCCGCCTGGAAACCACAGGCTGACAGCCTCAGGAAGATAACTAGAAACAGCCCAGCTTACAAAAATCTTTTTTCTGCCCCTCAGAAACCCAGTTGAAAAGATTCGGTGTTGGTTATAGCAGACCGTTCCCAACTTTGAGACAATAACTTTCCTTTGTTGCCGAACGCATAGGACAAAGGAGATATCTACAATATCTTATGGATTACATAGGTGTGATCCTGTCTGCCTGAATCTTGTATTCATGGTGACCTGCAGCCCAGCCGAGCTCTAGACAAGTAATCCAGCCTGCCTGCTTCAATGGACTGCCTACCCCTGTAGGCACCTACATTCATCAGGTCCCTGCCTCTTTCTCTTGGCACTTCATTGAGCCTCTCCCTATGTGCTGTGAAGTGCACATTGCAAAGATGGAAGTCAGTCTTCCTGCGTATGCCCTGCTGTGATCCAGGTGTAAGTGTAGATGGGCACACAAAGTCTTCCTAAGATCCCAGAGGAAGACAGAAGGAGATGAGGTGTGGTCAGCAGTATAATAAATCTCACCTTAGGAAGTGGTGGCACTCCATTTTTTTGTACAATGGCCTTACCTACTGTCTTAACATTTAGAAGGGAAATCTGAGGCTAAAGGATTTAGCTGCTTTTCTGTCAAGGTGGAATGTTATCCATGTCAGCCCGAAGAGTGTCCTAGTTACTAGCATAAAACTAAGATCACTTTTGTGTGTTTTCCAGTTGGCTGCAGGACTCCTACGTGTCTGGCTTCATGGTGGTTTGGCTTGTAAAGAAGAGATGAAAATCTCTTTATACAGGAGTGTAAAAAAATTGCCTTTATATGGTGTCCGTGCAACAGCCTATCATTAAAGCACTGCTGTCAGGCATGGAAGATGATGTGCAAGTGGAGCAGAAGCTAGGGCAGAGGCCTCCTTCTTCCTGAGCAACTGCCCTCACATTGCCCTGTCTGGTAAGGGGTAAGTGGCACCTCCTTCTCTGTACCTTTCACTGCCCGGCTTCAGAAGGGCTTCTAGGCAGCTAGACAGAGGTGCTTGCCACTTTCCTACCAGTTTATATATGATTGGGTGAACTGCATTGCCCTTTAGATGTGCCTGAATAAGAAGGACTGGGTACCCTTCAGCAGGCCTCCAAAGGCATCTTGCTCTCTCTGTTGAATATGGAACTTAAACAGTTTGGTTAGGTGAGTGGGACTGCATGGCTCATTTCACTTTTGGGATGTAATTCTGCTTGCCAAGATGGACTCGAATCAAAAGGAACTGCAAGTACTGTCAAGGAGGAAGTGAAACAATGGCAAGGAGATAAGGCATCTTTGGGTATAACGTCAAAAAGTTAAACAATGGCTAAGCAATTGACTGGGGAAATGTTAATTCTAGGTGCCAAGCAGAGTTGCACAGGCTACTTGCTAAGGCTAAGGATCAAACCCAAACATTTATCAGTTAAAACTTTCACTTTAGAAAGTCTGGAGAAAAGTGAGGGAGAGCTTGGGAGGCAGCAGCTTCATGTAGTAGAGGTGGCCAAAACATGGGTCTTACATAGTGGGTCGACAGCTAGGCTGCCCCAAGAGGTGCGAGGAATAGCAAACTGAATATGAGTACCAAGCTTGCACAGCTTTTTGGTTCCTGCTTGCCATGTGCCTGTGGCAGAATTACTAATGAGTTTCTCTCTAAGAAGTTGAGTTGTTTAAATCAGCAGCTTGTGGTCACATCTATAGGCAGGGTTTTCTGAAAGGGGCAAGGGGTCCGTGGTGTGGGGAGATGCAACAGATTCCCAGGTCACTGGTGGAAAAGGGGGGGGGTGGTTAGTTGGTGGGATCTCAGTTCACTTCTAGAGACAGTGGGCCAGTCCCATCTGGCTTGTGAGCAGGGTGGGGGACTGTGTAGATCCCAGCAGGTCACTGGTGCATGTGGAGACCTGGGAGCAGCACTTGAGAGTCTGGGGAGCTTTTGGTGCAGCAGAGAAGTGGCTCTAATTCCCAGATTTTCTCCATGTGCTAGCATGCTGCTGGTCTGGGACAGCAAAAGGAAAATTTCTTCTGTGTGGCAAACACAGCTGGCCCTGCCACATCAGTCAGCCGGAAAAAAAGGAAGGTTTCATCAGAGATTGCAATATATTCATCCAGCAATCCAGTCTAAAGTGCTGGTTGCCACAGCTAAAGATGTGAAGGAAACTCTGCCTGTCATCCCTCAAGGCTGTGCACAAAAGGAAGGGAAAGGCACAGTTCACCCTGAGGCCAGGATACCCAGCGACATACTTAGTCCTACAGATGAAGTGGTAGAGGTCTCTGCTTGCAGGGCTGAAAAACAGGATTGCATCTCTGATGGCAATATACATTGGGAAGAAGAGATCACTGCATGCAGTACAATTTGTTCTACCTTCTAATTGAACAGAAAAGGCAAATTTAGGAAATTATATTAAAACCCACTCTGTTAACAGAGATGTTATTCAAGATTGCAAACAGAGGAAGTGAGAAGCTAGGAAATGTCAAAACAATCGCTTCCCCTGAAGCTGTAATCAACTCCTTGCATGTATGTGTTATGATACAGTTTCTAGTTACATAGCAGTGTGGTCTTTGTCCACAGGATTCAGTGCGCAGGATAATCACTACAATGCATAAGCTGCTGTTAACAAACAAAAAATAACTTCCATAAAGAGAGATAAGCTTAAAAATGCATTCCAGCAGAGCTATCTGGTCACTACCCAAAAAATCAGTATTAGCCTCCAAATAAAAAGTCTTCATCCATCGAGAAACCTTTGGCATTAAAAAAAGCACCTAGTTAAACAGAAAAATAAAATGTAAATGTGTTCACATAGCCTTGTTGCTGAAATATGTATTGCTTTGCTAAATAAAACTGACACTCTGTGATATTGCAGAAGTGATTAAGGGCCTGCAGTGTATTCTTCCAGTGGAAAAAGCTATATATAAAGGAAAAGGAAAACAGAAGGACTTTTAGTTCATTTGGCCCTATTCATAGTTTATGTGATAAATGACTACAAGCCCAGATGTTCCAGAGAACTGCAAGCTATTTAAATCACCTTTAATGTTTTTGTTATTAGATAAGGTTGCTTCCAAAATGCCATAAAGCAGATTTTTTTAACATTTGTCCAAGGGATTATTTATTGTGGGTTCATTGGTCACATGTTGCAGCCCCTTATTGCCAGCTGCTGAGATACTCTACAAGAAGTATATAAATACTGTCTGAATATCATTGCTCTTTGTAAACAACTTCGAATGAAAGGGGTCAAGGCTGCCGTCATCAGGTGGTGAGAGCTGTAAAGAGAGTCAGGGTGTGGTTCAGGAGGCAGCCAGTCTATTAATGTGGGAGCTTCACCATCAAAGTCATTAATACTTTTTGCCTCATTCCGTATTGCTGGATCTGAGAACAGTTTCTAGCCCCGTGGTCCCAGCACAACTCCGTACCAGGTTAAAACTTAGGCAGGCTCGCTTTCTTATTCCTCCTCCTCCTCATCCCCCTCTTCTGCCCTTTCTCCCCTATATAATCCGTTCCTTTCAGCAAGGAACCTGGGGCCGGGCCGGGGGTGCAGAGCCAGTGCAGTGCTGCTGTGCCGGGGGGGTTCCCTCTAAGGGGAGAGATACACGGCCACCCACGGCAGTGGTCCTTCAGCAGAAATTGTCCTCTGCGTGAAGGGGAAAGTGGGAGTTTTCCCAAGGGAAAAAGCAAACCCTATTTTCCACCAGGAAAATGGAGATGACAGACAGATTGATCCCTGTCGCTGGTCTGAAAAGACACTGTCAAGAAGGCGAAAGCGAACATGCAAATACCCCTCTCTGCAAGGTGAAGGGCTCCAATTCCCAAATAGATTTTTTTTTTCAGAATTCTTTCCCCGTGACATAATTTTGCGTGCCTTGCCCAGATGATCCTTTTTCCTCAAACATGACATTTTCAGGAGATAGAAATCACATTTTCCAGTCATCTTCTTTCCATCCCTAGCTATAATTGCTTCTGGCTGAGGCTCTGGGGTCTTTTATCAGGTGGAGACTTCCGAAGTCGCTGTGCAGCCCAAGAAGAGCTCAGCTCTGTTAGAGGACTGCAAAATGACCCAGAAATTAGCAATCTCTCCAGCTGACAGACTGGAGAGTGAGAAATGGCGTGGGTAGCAGGCAGACTGCTGTGGGAATCCCTGGGTCGGGATCTGTGGCCTGACGCACCGCAGCGACCTTTGCTGAGCTGACCAAAACCAGCCGTGGTCCTGTATCCTGGGCCTCGCTGTGCTGCCCTCTTCCATGGGACACACTGGTTTTTCTCTGGCCTTGCATTACGCTGTCTCACTCTCTAAACTGTAGAAAACAACTCTCCCCTTTTTCTGGGTTAGGAGGCTACAATGGCCCAGAAGGGAAAGGGGCACCTGGAGTTGTGAGGAGCACAGGGCTGTTCTTGGGCTGGCACAGGTCACCCGTAACATGCAGTCAGATGAGGTGGCTGAAATTGTTTTCTGCATCCTAAAGAGACAGTCCTGCTCCTCCACACTGCCCTCCTCTCTGTGCTTCTCTCTCTTTCCTCCCTGCTGTCATGGCTGTAACACCAAATCTCCCTCCTGCTCCTCAGCTTCATCTTTTGTTTCACCCTATGTGAGCCAGTTCAACTCACTAATCCAGCAGAAAGTTCTACGCTTTTTTTGCAGGGCTGCATTTCTGCTGGGTCCTTGAGTTGGTCCAACTTAGGAAAGGACTGGAAAGGCAGCAGAAGGAGTACTGGAGAAAAGTAGGTAGGCGAGTGCTGCCAGATGTGAAGAGTGAGGGGCTGGGGCCATCCCCGCTCAGTGGCAGCAAGCTTTGTTGAGTGTCACAGCCTGTCTCATCTGGTGGCATCCGGAGTGTAAAAATGCGGACTTTCAGCTCCTGTCGAGCAAAATTATTTGAGGCTGAAGTTCTCCCTAAGCTAGTTTCCTCAGCGAGACCTGCCTACAAGAGAGGGCCTCAAACGGACCCTTGCAAGGATGGTCCTGATCCTTCCTAAGTCAGTGCACTACCAGCTCTAGCCATAATATGGATATTTTAAAAGTAACTTTTTTTTTAACCACAGGAAAGTTGCTACAAGGTTTATATTTCTCTTGAAGAAGATGGATAGTTAGTTTTATGTATTGTGTTAAGATCTGCTGAGTCTTTACGTCACTTTTTAATCTTTCTTTTTAATTTTCACACTTTTAAACATATAATATAAAAGCTAAACCTTGCCATTGGCTGAGATTTGGCACAAGACCCTGAGCAATGGCCCGGGTGGAAAAGCTCTCAGGGGAGAAGTCTTTGTGTAGCTCACCTCTTGTCTTGGCAACCTCTTTGTGACCCCACCACAACAGGACCTGAGTCTTTGTCTTTCTCCTAACCCTAACCGTAGCCAAGGGCTGAGCTTTACGTAAGGAGCTCCAGCCTTGACCCTTTCTTTGCCCAAACCTTCTGCAGGCAGCTCCTTTGCAGCCCTGCTGCAACAGGACCCTAAGGCTTTGTCTCACATCTTGCGTTAACTGTAACCCTAAAAGTGGCTGAAGCCTTTACCCCAGACCACCCTTCCCATTGACAAAATGAAAAGGGGAAAATTATTTTTGCTGTCCAAACTTTCCCTTGGCGGCCTCTTTGCAATCCCACCACAACTGTATCACAAGGTTTTGTTTCTTTCCTAACTCTCTTCCTTAGAAGCAGCCACAGAACTAACCCCAGACAAACCTAGCTGTGGCCAAAACAAACAAACAAAAAATCATGAGCAAATTGGAGCTGTTCTCCAACTGGACCCCTAGGCTTTGTCCCTCTTCTTACCCTAACCCTAGGGATGGGCTGAGCATTAGCCTGAGACTCCAGGTGATATCCCAGACAGAAAATTTCTAAGAGACTTCTTTTCATTGTCCAAGCCTTTCCTTGGTAGCCTCTCTGCAGTGCCAACACAACTGAAGCCCTGGGCTTTATCTCTCTCCTAACCTCAAGCCTACCATAACTGTGTCCCGGGTATTAGAAAATAAACCCCAAGGATAGCCCAGGTGAAGACCATCTCAGGGGAGAATTTGAAGCTTAACTCTTGCCTGGGTTACGGTTATGGTTGGGACTGAATTTAGGAGAGAGAAAATACCTAGTCTACCGCAGAAGTACAATAGCAATTAGGCTGCCAAACCAATTCATGGGGTTTTGTGGCTTAGGATCTTGGTCTAAGGCTTAGCGAATGTCTAGGTTTAGGGTTGGGCTATGGTGGTTGGGAGGAAGGTAGAACCTAGGGATCCAGTTGGAGAGGGGCTGCCAAGGGGCTGCCCACAGAAGGTTTGGGCAACAGAAATTAAAGTCCCCTAAGAATTTTTCATTTCGGCCAGGGAAAGGGTTGTCTGGGTTTAAAGCTCTGGCCACTTTTAGGGTTAGGAGAATGACAAAGCCTATGAATCCAGTTAAGAAGTGCTGCAAAGGGGCTGCTAAGAGAAGGTTTGGGCAACCAAAGCTATTATCCCCTGAGAAGTCTGATTGCTCTTTGGGATAGGTTTACAGTTAGCGTTAACAGAGATGCAAAGCCAAGGGGTCCAGTTGCGGTGGGATTGTAAAGGGACTGTAGAGGGGAGGTTTCGGCAATGAAAAGAATTTTCTGCTGACCAGTTTCTCATCTTGGCCAGAGCTGGACCTCCTTTGGTAAAGCCCAGTCTAGGGTTAGAGTTGAGGCACTACAGAGACAAAGCCTCGGGGTCCGTTTGAGGGGAGGTGCCCAGAGGCTGTAAAGAGAGATGGCAGGCTGCAGGTAGAATTCCCTCCCGAGAAGTTTTTCATCCAGGACACAGCTGTCCTTTGTTGTTTCATTTCCCTAGGACTTTCACTTGTAGGATATCATGTTTATTTCCATTAAAACACTTGCTGAGAAGTATGAAGTGCAGATGTGTCATTATGTCTTGAGATGTGTAAACTGAAAACAAAATTACAAACAATCCTATTGAAAATGCTCTCCAGCTGGAAAATAAAAGTTTAAAAGAAATGTCCTGTAATGTTATGGAATACAAACTGTGTATTAAAGGGTCCCTGTAGAATTTGAAATGAAGTATGTAAGTGGTAAGGAAAAATAAGACTCATAACACAGAAGCTAGTGTATGAGGGTGAGTGAAAGACCTTCCTAATGACCTGTAAGACAGGAATGGCAGGAGTATGAGGCTCTGATTACAATCTTGAACACAGTATGTAATTTAAAAGTAAGCAGTGACTTTATGGGAGTCACCTATGAATACACATAGCATACTGGTGGTAATTTAGGAAAATCCCCCAGTTTTACTCTGAAACTGATGGATGCAAACTCAGTCCAAAAGCACCCATACTAGCTCAGAAGGAACTGTGCAAATAAATCACAGGACTGGCAATGTCTTGCTGCTGCTGTGAAATCCCCACATCTGAAAACTGAAAAGGGACTTGCCCAGAATTCAGAATTTCCTGGGGTTTGAGAATGTCAAGTTTCAAATTCCCTGAAATCTAGATTTTGTGTTCTGGCCCCAGTTAGGCTGGTTGGTTTTATCTTCACATTTGTAGTGCCTGATGCATAAACTGAAAAATAACCTGCCTCCTCTAATATATTTTTGTGGGGAGGATAACCCTATCAAATACCTCTGGATATCAGTTAGTTCTTCCTTTGCACTGAGAAAATTAGCTACCACCTCACAGGGGCTTCACAAGCATGACAGTATTTTCATAACATAGCTGAGGTAGGAACTGTGTGTATCACACTGCTGCAACAGTGTTATTCACATTCTCTTAATGTATCCCAAACTGAATCGCGCCCTATTGTTGTACTGCAGCAATGATGAGATGATGGTTATTTCTATGATCTCTATTTGCTATTAGGATCTCTATTGTGTGCAGCTGCTGCAAGTTGCAGCCTCCATTTCAGCTCTGAGTATCATTTGCCTTCTCTGCCTTTCACATTAAGAGAGGACAGAAATTCAAAGGGAGGATGATCACCAACTCGTGTGGCAGCCCATGTGTACAAAGAGATGGCAGCCTGGATGACAAACCAGCACCCAAAACAGCATTCCCAGCAACGACAGGCCATGGACAAAAGACTGATCGTGTGACGATGCTGATTAGGGTGTCACACAAAAAAAAAAGAGGGAAGTTTAGGCAGGGCAGGGGGGTGGAAAGGGTATTTAGTAGTCTATCAGGGTGACTAGAAAGAAATAAATTTCATTGAACAGTATTTGGAAAAGGAGCATGTCTGTGTATGTATGTTCACCTGTTTACTCTGGAGCAGAAATCAAGAGCTGAGAGGCAAGGGCAGAGAAAGGCTCCAGGACTCCTTCGAGAAATGGGGAAGCTGGGGCAGGGACACCGGTGTAGGAGTATCCAAGGGCTGATTAAAAATGAGTGGTTTTGTTAAACAGCAGTCCTGATCTTCAAGTGGTGAATTCATTTACCTTTGTACCTCTCAAATGTGTCTTGTGTCTTTCCAAAGTTATCTACAGGGCTGTACAAATTTGGTGCCTGCTCAATTTTGTAACTGGACTACAACTGACAGACCAAGATCATAAAAATAATTTTTTTCTTTCTTAGTTCTCAAGCAATTTAGTAACATTTTTCCTTCAGAAAGGCAGAGGCATCTGACCATCACTGTCATTCACTGTGGATGCTATGCTACATTTGTGTCTCCAGCCTTGGGTTGTGGCAAGCCAAAGACTGTGGCTTTTTCATTTCAGCCTGCCTGGAGATCTGGTTTATTGTCCTTATACAGCTGACAGCAAGCACAAAGTGCTGCTCTCCAGGTCTCATCTGTACCTAGATGAAAGGAGGCCTGTCTCTTCAGCACTTACTTAGCACTTTGCTTTCAGCAATCCCAAATAAACCTCTAGTGTAATAAAAATTTCAAAATCTCTTCTTTGTCTTTGCCTCAGAGGGAAAATCATGAACAATACTCAGATACGCTCCTTACACTTGCTCAATAATTTTCCTGTCCAATGAACAACTTCTTTTCAGGGCCAAATGGATTAAATACTCTTTGGTCTTTTTCTCCTGTGGGTCTAACTGACATAGTTTCTTCCCTTACATATAGCAACTGATTGACGTATATCTAGGTTTAACAGGAATGGGTTAGCTTTAATTCTAAAAATAAACAATAGAAACAATAAACTTGTTTATCAGCACTAAAGACTGAAAGCCATTCACTGTTCTTCATGCTATTTAGCCTTTACCACGTCAAGCACTACTGACTTTGAATAGGGCAAACGATTTTCACTTGCACAGTAGGCACTCTGAGCTCCTCTATCTGGTCTCCACTGCAATTAACATTGAAATAGTGATGTGTAACACGTTCATCACAGAGGGAAGACATGCAGTAGATTCTCAGAAAGACTTATCTGGTGTGGAGATGAATTATTTACGTAGCTTAACTGTAGAGCTGGGTAATAATTCTGTCATCAAATGCTATCTCACCCACTCCTTCTGTCCTCTGCCAAAATGATAAAAATCCTGAAATTAAATTACTATTTTTAAATTCTAGACCATTATTTTATTTGTACTTACACATGTCTTTTAACATAGTGGATTCAAGAAGCTGAATTTGTCTATATAATTTGATCTAAGAATGTATTTAACACACAATCTGACTGGCTAATGGCAGGTACTGAGCTCTAACATTAAGAGGTATAGATGAATTCTACCCACAAAAATTCTTGAGTGATGCATCTTGAAACTTGGAGTCTACATGCACACATTCAATACTTTGTTAATAAATCATAGCATCTGCCCTTTGTGCTCCTGTGATATTTTTCTAATATGTTTGGATGCTGCATAGCTAGGACGATGTGCTCACAAACGGTAAGCAGGAACAAACTAAGAAAATTCAACTGATTTTGAATATGGTGATTATTTTACTGTCAGTTCTAACGTTCTAGCACTATATCTGGGGCTATAAAATTGTCACAAATAATCCCAGTTAAGAATTCCTATTTTCTGGATGGAAATTCCAATTCTTAAATTCCTTATAAACCTATGCAAAGCACAACTTTTCTTACTATAGCTTGTCAACCAGTATCCATACCCAGTGATTCCAGTTACACCTCTTATACCTCTGGTAGTGCATTATTTTTCACCTTAATTGCAATACAACAACAGAAATTTTTCACTTAGAAATTTTGCTTAGTATATGGGCAGCTAGATTTTGTACAGACTACCTTACTAATGCTAGTGGTGGCATACGTTACTTTTCTTGTTAAAAAAGTATCACTATAAATTGAAATATAGATTGAGTACAAGATCAATAAAATATTGTATCTATGGGGGAAATATGATCTGGGGTATCTAGAAATGTCTAACCACACAAAAAAAAAGAAGAATGAGCTTATGGGGCTGGAACATCAAATGATAAATTGTGAAATCTTAAGTGTGATTTCTTTGCATTTTTGTTTGGTTCTGTGGTAATCCAGACTCATGCTTCATCTTCACACTCATATGCTTGTTCTATATCTGGCACGCACAGCTGTTCATGTGCATTCTCATGTATGTGCTTTCATTATTTTGACCTATTTAACATGTGTGATGAGGGAAAAGCAAGCAGAATGCTTCTACGTGTGCATTTGAACTGCGTGACTGTGTGTGTGTGTGTGTGTGTGTGTGCATGTGAGTGCACGCCTGCCTGCGTGCGATGGCTGGAGACAGCTTGCATGTGCTGAGTGCAGAGACCATGTATGCAAGCATGTCATTTAACATTATGAATATCTACTTTCAGCTTTATTGTTTTCCAGACAAGGGGTTTGGGCATGTTGTGTTTAGAATGGGCTTGCCTGGCATTAATTTTCTGCAGCTAATTCCCTTCGGTGTCTTATTTAAATTCATGCTGATTGCTGCGCATTTGAAGCTGAAGGCCTCTCTTACATAATAATGTACAGCACAGCCCCACAATATGCCTCCACAATGCTGGTTGTCCCTAGGTGCAGCTGGCATGCACACGGTGCAATGACAGCCCAGAGCCAGCTTTCCCTGGAGCTGCAGGGAGCAGCAGGCTGCACCCGTTCTTTACATTCTCACTTGCTTTTATGTACCGAGAGTAGGAGGTCGTGGAGGCGAGGGAGGTGCAAATGATAAAATTACAACACTCGACACTGGACATAATCAGAGAACGTAACGCAGCACTGAGCACCCCAGCTTTGCAGATCTCCTGCCTCGGTTCCCCATTCAGAGGACCCTCCCCCCCTTCCATGTGGGGGCAGCTGACAAGTCTGTGGCACTCCAGACCTGGTTTTAAATAAAGGCTTAAATTGTGCTTGCTTTCTGTTTCGGTGTAAGTTGTGTTCACGGTCAATGAAACTAAAAACCCAAGAACAATGGATGCAATTGTATTGATGTTTATATCTTTAAATTGTCCTTCTGATGGTCAAACCAGTATTTAAACAGTGTTCCTGTTGGTTTCCAAACTTGATCTCAAAGCCTATCTTTTTTCCACAGCACACCAAAGAAAGGCTAAGTGCATTTTTTTATTTTACTTTTAGGTCTGTTCTACTGTGAGAGAAAAGCCTTTCTATTTTCAAAGTGACGGATTTAGCAAAATGGGTGGATTCTCTGCCAGTATTATTTCAACTTTACACAATCACCTGTCTTAAATTTTAGCAGATGTTTCCCTGCTTGAAATGTATTTAATGATATATTCCTTGTACATTCCTTGTTTCATAATAATTGGGGATGTGTTCAATAGTACAGTTTTAAATGCAATCTGCCAGAAAACAGTTGTTTTCTATTAATCATCTTAGCTGAAATAATAGAAATACTTTAAATTGTGCATGCCAACTGTTCCTTTAAAAGCCAAAAGCTAAATATCTTCTGTGCCTGCCTGTGTATTTTAGTGAAATAAAATGAAATTATTGTGATGATTAGATACTTTGAGGCACCTTACAGAAATGCTACTGTATTGCAGAACGTAATGAGGCATTTTATTTTCCAGGTATTGCACAAATTAAAAGGAAACATGTCACCCAGGTGTGCTTCATGACTCTGGCAATGAAACGTAATGCTTGATTGTAGCTGAGGCAGAACTGCTCATTTACAGTAAAACGTTTTTTTATTCCTTTTATTTTTAGCTGTGCTCCTCCTATTTATTCAAGAAAGGGGGAAAAAAAGTGACTCATCATGTTAATGACAACTGTGGGATTATATGTGCTTTGGGGCAAAGCCACTTGAATTCAAAGAATTTCAGTCTGTGGATGGCAGTACTGTCGTGGGATCCTTCAGAAAGATGAAAAGCCAAGAGTGAGATCTTACTGATTCAAAGAATAGAGATCTTTTTGCCTTGGATTTGGAAATGGGAAGCTACTAATTCTGAGGAAAATAATGAAAATTAATTTCATACTAATATTTTGTCGAAGATAAGTCTTTTTGGAGCAAAACCGTCCAGAGCCTGTTGGACTCTCTGAATTTCTGATGGTAGCTCTTTATATGCCCCAGCAGCTGGTTGCCTTTTTCAGAGATGTCATGGATGCTAGAGATTTGGCTTAATCCCAGTTTGAAATTTTCTACCTAATCAAAGGTTGAATAGGTAGTGTGCTTCCTACCTTACTAAATGCTTGCTGAGATTATCTTCTGTCACTCGCTATGCTTATTATCACTGTATCCCCAAAGAATCATCCTCTCTGATGTGGTGCTTTCAGAAGTGTTATTTCATCATTGAAAAGATGGATTCCAAATGAAAAGGCACTTGCTACAGAAATGACATTTTATCTCAGGAAGATAAAAGGAGCTGCCTGTGGCTAGGTCTGGATTGTGCTACTTTTCTTGCACTTCCCTATTGATTTTTGAGCTTCAGGCCTTCCCTTGGCCTAAAACAGGGGATAATGTGAATTCAGAGAGATTGCAACCATAGAAAGAACAGAAACAGTGTGAGATGGTGATAAAGATCAGTTCTACAAGTTCTTAGAAGACGATGTCTAGAGAGAATCAGGGGCCAGGAAGAAAGGAGAAAGCAGGATGAAGAGTCAAATAGAAGGAAGGAAGGTGAGAGCAAGCCTTGAAGGACTTGCTCATGCTGTGGTCATATGTGATAAATCTGTGTGCTATCGCACTGAAGCAACGCCATGGGTAATCTCTCTCCTTGGCAGTTTATGATAACAACAAAGTTTGGACTCAGTGGGTCTAGGATTCCAAAAAACTGGTTTGGCCTCTGTCCGGGCTGAGAAAAAAATATCCTCCTGCAGTCGCTCTTATCAGGTACTCGCTGTCCATAAACCTAAAGAGTGCTTTGACCTTGTAACAGCTCTGAGTCAACATGTAAAGCAAGGGAACTTCTATTAAGGAAAGAAGGACATAGAAACTCACAAGCTCGCCAACAGGATATAATCTGAATAAAGTTACAATTACTCAGCTGTTCTGCACCAGGTCATTCAGCTCTACCCTGAGTTGTGAATGCCCTAAGCTTCTGCAGTGAGGCCACCTCACAGATCAGTGCAGCATGATCTGCAAAGTGCCTCTGACCTCGTGGGAGATGGTGGCTTCACTCCTCCTGGAGGGGACCACTCCAGCCTGGTCTGCCACGTAGAATAGGGTAGGTCATCCCTTGTTCTATCATGGTCCTTTTAGTCCCTGCGAAAAAATTTTCTGCTACTGAGAAGTGATTTCTCTGTTATAATATAAGTAGCAACGAGCATTTGGGACCTAGAGGCAGTACCTTGTTTTCTTAGAGACATGGGAGGTCCCCCAGCCTTCTGCTCCCCCTTTCCTTTATGAATTTGACCTCCATCCTCCTGCTGATGTTCACATCTGGCAGAATTAGGGTGACTTAGTGGTGATGCTGTTGGGGTTTCTGAGAATGAGATTCTGTTGAAAATATGCTGAAAGGTATTTTCTACTGAAAAAATGTTGATGATAAAGAAGCCGATGCTTTCTGCCAGCTAGGCCTGCTGAGCTGCCTGGCTTCTTCTGCTCAAGGACTCCCTGGTATCCCCAGTTTCTGAGGCTGACACGTTCCTAATCTCTCTGAATTGATGGTTCCCCAGCTACTTGCCTCACAATGCCTTTGGCTCCCCAGCAGCTGGCAGCCTGTATGATTAAGATTTTGTAGAGATTTACTTCCATTTTCTCAAAAAACATTTTTTGAAAATTCCTTTTGGCAGAAAGTTGGCATTTTTTCATGACAAAAGGATTTTCCATTATGCCATTAACATGCAAGATTCTTCTTTCAGATTGGGGCATTTCTGACTGAGTGAAGCCTGTACGTCCATTGTGCTATGCCAGGCATTGGGGATCAGCGTGCTTGTGATCTCAGGCCTCCTGAGAGGTATGTGAAATTGTGGAGCAGGAGCAAGGATGCTCTGGGTTTTGACAGGTCTACAGTTACAGTCAAACCCAGCTTTTACAGAGAAATGACACCCCTTTATTCAACATATGTTTGACCTATCAGCTTATTCTTTGCAGGTTAGCACAAAGGAGATGTAACACAGTCATAAGGTAGTCCACTATACTGTGCCAGCTCCAAGAAGAATATGTTCTGGGAAAAACTGGAGGCAGTATGAAGACTTGAGATCTGTTAGCCTGACACTCTGTGTTATTCTGTGTTATTCTGAAATAACACAGAAACTGGTGTTTCTGGACCTCTCCTTTTGCCTCAAGGAATTGTTTCATGGTACAAATTAGTGACAACTTAGAGATATCTCAACCACTATTCAGACCTAGATCCCCTGAATTAGGGAACTGCAAGATTTTTCCTATTTGATGATCTAAATCAGCATTAAAAATATTTAAGTCAGACTTCCTGAACTGAGAGACAAAGCCAAAAGTAAATTTAAGAACTGAATAATTTAAAGCAACACACTGTCTTAAAAACAAACACAGTTGTTCAAAAGCATTGTTATCATTTTTAAAAATCTTCATTATTTATTATAAAGCAGTTCTAGCCTGGGTTGGGCCTGACTGGATTTTGTGCTATAAAATATGAGATTAAGTGAATTCTTACTCAAAGAGTTTAGAATAGAAGTTTAAAATGCCACAACAGATAAAGGAGACAGGCAGGAGGATTAATGGGGAATCTTACTGATTTTGATCAGTGGTGCACTGAGATCTTATCTTGCATACCTACTCAACAGCTCAGAAAAGAAAGGAAGGATGGAAGATCTGAAGGGCTAACTTGGAAGGGTAGCACAGGAAAGCTATGTTTACCAAGTGAGGAGGACAGCATTTGCGTCATAATAATTTACTCAGTATCTTACTTTTTCTCATTGTTCCACATGTAGCCATAAGCCTTATGCTCTGGTGATCACTCAAACCCTGTTCCAAACTGTTAGAACAGTTCCTGACATGGTTTTGGCTCATGTCAACTCCTCTTTGACAATTCCTGAGCACAGGAGTTGAGCCAAGCCAGGAACTAGTCCCAGTAGGCACTGTGGAGAAGTCCATGCTGTTTTGGAAGCTGAGCTGAACAGTACGGACAGAAGCACTCCATGTAGTTGGTCCTGGGAGCAGTGAGTGGTCCTGGGAACATTAAACAGCTACAGCCTGTATATTCACAACACAGCTTGCACTGGCTCCAGTTACACTTGGAAGTGGACCAGTGTTCTCTATATTAGATCTCAGGGTGTCAAGCAAAGGACTCCTGTTATGGCTCACTGCCTGTGAAATGTTGGTTTGAGGGACTGGCCTTGTATCACACTGACAGTCTATGGCTGAAAAACAGACAGAATTAAATTCTCCAGTCTCTTCAGTGTAAGTTCTCACTTTCTTTCCCTTATTATTCACTGGGCAGCAGATGCAAAAATGACCTCATCTAGAAAAGAAGACCTAGGTGTTTTCTGTTCTCCCTGGATCATTTAGTTGATGATTCTCACATGTAAAATGTGAATACGCTGGGGAGCAGAGAGTTTCTGATCTTTCCCTTTTCTAATTGTCACCAGTTCTTTTTCACTTGCCTTAATGCCTTAATCAATTGACTATAGAGTCAGTCCCTACTTGTTTGTTCTCTTGGCCACACGATTCTTACTTTTTTTCCTGTATCTTGCTTATTCCAACAGAGGCTTCAGAAAATGAATTTCAGAGAAACTCTCTTTTGAACTGGGGTGAGGTGCTCAGGGGTCAGAATAGTCCCTGTGAGGTCAGAGTTGTGAATTTAAAGTGCCTTTGAAATGCTACAACTGCTTCGTAGGTGTTGCTTTTTCCAAAAGCATGGACATTCCCATGACCACCAGATACTAGCTGTGGGCAGAGTTTACCTACTGGGTCCCACACCAGCCAGGGCAGAAAGGCTGAGTGGATGTATGATATGGGCTTTAAGCTCTTTAGGCACATAGTATTTTGAATCATAGAACCACAGAAAAATTTAGGTCGGAAGGGAATCACCTAATCCATCTCCCCACTCAGGGCAGGGCCAATTTCCTAAGTTAGGTCAGGTTGCTCAGGGCCTCGTACAGGTGCGTTCTTTGGATCTCAAAGGAAGGAGATCCTACTACTCAGGGCCCTTCTTCCAGTGCTTCACCACCCTTGTTGAAATGTCCCTTTCACCGCCTTTTGTCTTTGTACTGCGCACCTCTAAGAACTGCTCTCTACAATCCCCTTTGGGCAATGGTGGACGATGGTGCCCTTTAGACCTCTTTTCTCCAGCTAAATAAATCCAGTTCCTTTAGCCTCTCCTGTTCTATGCTCCAGACATTATCCTCTCATTGGTCCTCCAGAGGACTCTCTCCAGTTTGCCTTGTATGGAAGGGTACCAAACTATACAGAATATTCCAGATAAGAGCTCTTGAGTGATAAGTAGAGGGAAATAAGCACTGCCTTTGGTTACCTGGTTATCTTCTTGCTGTATACAGATAGCCTTCATTGCTGCAGTAATAACCTGCTTGTTCTGTTACTGTTCATCATGACCCTCCAGAATGTTTGGACCCTGCAGAGCTGCTGTCCAAACAGACAGTTCCCAACCTCTGTTGTTGCATGAGGTTATTCCATCTCAGGTGCAGGACTTTGTGTTTGCCTTTGTCCGTCTTCATGACTTTCTGACTAGCCCATTTCTCCAGACTTTGGGTCCCTTTGAATGACAGCCCTGCCCTCCAGTGTGTCAGCTGCTTCCTACAGTTTGGTGTCATCTATGCCTTGCCTCACATCGCTCAGGTTGCTGATGAAGATGTTAGGCATATTACCCCAGTATTGACCCAAGGAACGTACTCATAACTGGCCACCAGCTGTACCTCAGACCATTGAGTACAACCCTTCAAGCCAACGGTCCAGCAGTTTTCCCACTAACCTTGTGTCCATCCCTCTAGTTCACATCTCCTCAGCTATGAGGACACTGTGGAAGAGTATGTCAAAGGCCTTGCTGAAATCTCTACTGCTTTCCCTTTACCCACAGTCTTTCATCGTGGGAGGCAATCAAGTTGGACGAACACAATTTTCCTTTGGTAACACTATGGAGATTATTTCAAATGATTTTTTACCCTTCATGCACCTGGGAATGGCTTCTACAAGCTGTTACTTATCATGCCCTATACTGCATCCACCTTCTGCAAAAAATGAAGCCTTGTAAACAACAGTAGCTTCCTTCCTGCCTCTGAAGTAGGGATTTTAATGTGGAAAAATGTTAACATGTAATTAAACATCCATATGTGCAGTAGGAAGAATAACAATGTTGGGTGCCTCTTTGCAACCTTGATGATATTCTGGCAATGTGTGTGTAATGTACAGTATAAAAGGGTTAACAAGCAGGCTTTGTGCTGTTTCTCATTAGGGTGAGTCCAGCATTTGGCTTTCAGGCTTAAAGGATATCTCATATCATATGCGTAATGCCACATATGTAATTTGTTGGGTAGGACTGGTAACATTGTGGAGATGGCATAGAAATTCCTAACAATCTTTCCTGCCCATAATAGTTTTGCAGAAGACAGAACATACTGCTGCCCATGCACGTTAAATCTTTGGATGAGCTAATATGAAATACTTCTGCTGTTCCAATTTCCTCTTGTTTGTATTTTTTCCTGGCTTAGAGTCAGTGACCTCATTCTTTTCTTCATTCTGTCCGAGGTTTTTGATTTTTTCCAAGTTATTCATGTTGGACTCTTCCCCATTGTGGAAGTTGTGCCTTTTATTTCCTCTTTGTATTAGCACTCCGGGATAGTTGCGTTGACTGCTCTGTTGCTCCTCTGTCCCAGGCCTGAGGGTAGATACTAAGAATGCAGAAAAGAGAACTCACAGAAGATGACTTCCATAGCACGGCATCTCCCACAAATGGTGACCGAGACCTTCTACTGGACTGCTACTTCTACTCTAAGGGAGTTCTTGCAAGTCCACATGAAGACCTTCTTGTAGAGTTTACACTGGAAAGAACCCAATTAAGAAGCAGTACCTAGAAGAAAGTAAGTTTGCTTTCCCAGTATGTTGGCTAGAGAGGTAAACCAGTCAGTGTCTCTCTGTCTGTTTACTTGCCTTTTAAAAGTGCATAAAGACTTGCTCAAACCCCTTTTTGACAAGGTGTGTATGGTGTTCCATTTAACTAAACAAAATATACAAACAAAAGGCTCCTTAGTTTTCATAATTGTGAAATCCTCAAACTAGTGCATGCACGTTTCCCAGCCTAGACTGAGGCATGCTTAGGCCAGTTCAAAGGCATGTAGAGAGCAGACCCAGCATTTTCTCTGTCTTTGATTTTGATTCAAATTCACTTTTTTCATTCTAGCACATATAGGAGATTGACAAAAGGCTACCCTTGCTTTTTTTCTTTCATTTGGTTGCACTTCTAGACCTCAATTTCTTTTTTGTTCTGTCTCCCAGCAGTTACTATATTGTGGTTCCTTGGGGCTACCTTAATAAATATCTGCTTTCAGACTCAGACCTTTTCTTGTAAGGAGATTTTGTGCATTTGCAAAATAATCTCCATGGCACCACTCACGGGCTTAGTGTATTAACCATCACACAGACTGCTTTAAACAGTCTTCCTGTCTTGACAAGAATTGGTATGAGCAGTGTAATCAGTTTATCTGGGGGAGAGAGAGGATCACTCAATTCAAGAAATAAAAACCCCCAGAACTATGAACATGCATTTGGTGTTTTAGCCTAGGAATGAATTGCGTCTTTTCCATAGCGCAGGCAAAGACCTAAAACTAACTGTAAATTATACAGAAATTAAGTTCTGTAATGTCAGTTACAAGTTACACATATGGAAATTTTTTTGCTTGATCTGCAGCTTATCTCTGTGTAGCCAGTACAGTTTCTTGAGCTGCAGAAGGCTATATACTTGGGCCCTGTGACAGGCTGACTTCTCCAGTAAAAGGCCAGCTTTTCCACATTCCTACAGACATAAAAGAGCAAATAAGCTGCCTGTCACAAATGCTTTACCACCTTTAATTCTCAAGCCTTCCTGTCAGTCTAACTGATATTGCATGGCTCCAAATCTTCAGTCAATCTTCCTCACACTCCTTGTCACTGTGATCTTAGGCTTAGTGTTTGCCTTATGTGCTGGTGTGTTTTTGTACACATTTTAAAGTAAGCGGAGCAGAGACCCCCTGGTTTGTCACCAAGACAGCACCGAGGAACTCCTGCATCCCTTTTATTTCGGGAACTTTTTAAGAAGAGAGTGACAAAGTTCCTAGGTCTCCTAGGTATTTTCTTCAGAGCACTGTACTATTCCTTTTACTGCCTGCATTACAAAAAAACTGGAGAAAAGGTATTTTTCATTAAAGATAAAATCCAGGAACACATGCAACTTTCTGGTTTTGCTTTGCTTCTGAATGATGAAACGACTCAGAGTATGTATAAAAAGGCGTCTCACATTACTTACAGAACAAAAAGCAACTAAGTTGTTGGCTTGTAAAAAGGAAAAAAGAAAGTTTTGAGATGAAAGAGAGTTATATTTTGCCTCAGTCATAAAAACCTGTTTGTTTTTTGTTGTTTTTTTTTTTTTTTCCTTTCAATTGAACTCTTGAATAAGTGCAATTTCACTTCAAGACATTTTGGTTCATATCACAATGTTAATTTTATTAAGCAATAAGACCAGACAGGGCTTGAATTATTGTGCAATAATTTATGCTTAGGTGCATTCTCAGGCATGAGCCTGAAGGCTGAGTGTTATAAAGTCCCAGAGTGTTTCACATAAATTATGTTGTGGTTAAAAAAAAAAAAAGAAAAAAAAACCCAAAACAAAACAAAACCAAACTAGGGGAAAAAAAAATTTATACAGGCTACAAGGGTCTGCACTCTACAGAGACCACCACCTGAAAGCTCAGGCAGCCTTCTCCCTTAGGACGTGCTGGGTTAGTAGTGGCTGTTGGAGTCATCAGAGAAGGCTCAGCATCTGTTCCTGTGTGGTGTTTTGGGGAAAGCGCCCACTGTCCCTGCTCCGGGGCTGGGTAGGCATGCTGCTGCTCCCCCAGTGCCAAGCCTTTCCCTTGCCCAGGACACTTCTTCAGGAGCTGTGGTACCCAAGATGCAGTGGGCATAAGGACTAAAAAGGCTGAATCATGGACTTGAACTTCACTGCAGGGTGTACACTGGGATACCTGAGCTTGCTATAATTTTGGTTCAAAAAGCACAGAGAGAAACAGATGAGAGCTGGTACCAAACATGCTTGGTTGAGGGGATTCAGTTACTGAATGAATTCCCATAGAGATTACCTGAATTTTTAACCAAAGTTTGTGACTCACTTGCATCTCACTGTTAGACTAAGTCCCATGTCTAGTGAGGGCCACATAAACCTTCCTCTGAGAAAAAACTTTTCATGACAAGAATGTCACTCACAACATCGATTACTTTGTTTACCCACTCTGAAAAAAAGGTTCTGAAAACCACCTACAGCAAACAACTCAACCAAACAGAGAAACACAGAAAATATAAAAGTAACAATGAACAGACAAATATTCCTCACAAAACAAAGTTTGGGCAGATTTAATTGAAAAAGGCAAAACCTCTGTAAAAGTTAGGAGAAGTTTCAACATCTCTTCTGATTTTACATAGAAGGGACTAAGATATTATTACCCTAGGGAACAGTAAACAATATAATAATAAAAAGATAGCCCTTGGAGGTAAAGCAGTAAGAGACAGAGAAGAAAGAAAGGGTTGGGAGTTCAAGGCTGTGATGTTTTTTGGAACTTCAGATGTTTGCCCTCACCTTGAGGAGTGAATAAGCAACCAGAACATTTGTTTCGTGAACAGAACATGCACAAAAAAGTTCCCTTAATGGCCATGAAAATCAGGTAGCAACAATAGCCACATGGCAGTACTGAAACGAATGGAGAACAAGGTGTCATTCAGCAGCGCCGAATGTATTAGAATCTCATCTTAATCAAATAGCCTTTCCAAACAACATTTAAAATTCTCATCAAATACAGATTAGGTATCTCTTTCTTTCTAATGCTGAAGCAAAAGAATCTAGAAACAAAGCAAACACTCCCCAAACTGCCTGCATTTGCCGATATATTTAGCTCATACAAAGTTAATGTGAATAACCTATAGCTTCTAACAAAGCCTAGCGCCTACAGACGTTTTTCTGACACCACCAACTTAAACCAAAGCTAGTCCATATGATGAGCCTTTCAAGCACGTTTTTCCATCTAATTACCAATAACTTTTCAAGCTTCAAAATTCACTCCAGATCAGAGTGAGAGTGTTGTTCAATGAATAACACTTTTCCAAATGTCTCAGTTCTTCCTGTGTCATATGAATTTCGAAGGGGTGCCTTTCAGTCAGGACAAGATCCCTTCAGGTTTAAGCCACCAGTACCACAAGTCCAAGCTGGAAGTGGAAGGAAGACCACAGATGCCAAAGAGGGAGAAAGAAAGTGGGAGTCAGAGAGACAGACAGAATCAACATAAATCTGACATTAACATCGGAGACTGTTAGCTGTAATTACAAACGGGGGATGTGAGCAGGAGCCAGTACTAGCATATGAGCAGTTGTCCAGTTGGTAGACAGCAGGACAGATTTCCAGGAATATGTGTTTTCTGGAATAATGAAATGTGAAGTGATTGATTAAAAAAAGCCCTGTGGAAGGTCAGGAGGGAGAATAGTGACAACAGCAGCAGAAAGCACCATGGGAGGTGGTGTAGAGGACATCAGCAGCCTACACAACCATCATCAGTGCGGTTCGGGCGAGAGCATGCATTGCGGTCTAGCCATGTCCCAGTCAGAGTACCACCATGTTCCTGCCAATGTGCACAGCTTGAAGAGGGTACACCAGTAATGTGTCTACTCCCTGTTCTAACAGGGCTAGGAGCCCAGTGTCCCTCTGACATCCTGGTCTGAGAGGGATTCCCACCATGGTCAGAGGGAGCTCTATGGGAATGGGAGGTTTATCTGTATAAACGTTCTGTGAGGAAAGCTCTGGTGCAAACACTGGGCTGACTGACAGTAAATAGATTCCCCAGAAAAATGAGCCCTGTGCTGTGAGTGCTAGTAAAAGCTCCTAGTTTTCTAACCCTGCATCTGTCAGGAGTTTGTACTGGAGCTCTGGGAAAGCTGCTTTTCTCACCTGCTTCGATTTCCTCCTTCATAAAATGGGGCTGGGAATTCTCATCCCATAACATTTTTTGCACATTTCGTTTTTCCGTCCATTCCTCACAGGGATGAAATAAAAATTTTTTGTACCATTATTTTTGGTTTGGGTTTTGTGGTTGGTTTTGGATTTTGGTGGTGGGGTTTTTTTCTGTGTGGAGAAGGATAAGGGGAGGAGAACACATCACCAAGGATTAACCTGTAGTCCATAATTTAAGTCAAAGACTCTATTTTTGGAGCAGGGCTAACACCCTTGAACTAATATCTCCAAGATCTCAGCTGAGTGCCCAACGCAGAATATTGTGGCTGTTTAACTCTTGAAACTCTTGAACTCTACAATATTTTCCTGTTGAAAATTTCATCCAAACCAATAAGTTCCCACAAACAGATCAGTTTTGAAGAACTAGATTTCTAATAAAATTCAAGTTTTAAAAATAATCTTTAGTGAACCTTTACCCTAGCTCAAAAGGAAAACAGATACAATAAGCAGTATTGCCATTTTCTGGAAGCGCTTATGACTGTTGTGTTACCAGACTAGCAAAGGCTTACTGACTTGGGGAGTGCTGAGGAGAAATAACTCCCCCTTCACTCACTCTGTCCTCCCCTCATCACAACTGCATCCAGTTCTCATGCAATGTTGCAGTCTGCTCATACGATTTACTCAGCTTCCTTAAACCTCACAAGATGTTTGAGTCCAACATGTAACAGATGATTACACTTCAGAGCAAATAAAGCCCTCACCACAAAACTGTATCTGTGGCATGTACATGATACTGTCTCTGCGTTTCTTTTTTTTCCCATTTCAGATTGAAGTTTTTCAGTTTAGTTTTTTCATGCTTTATATGACAGAGATGTGGCAAATTAATCATGTGCCTATTTTGGTGGGAATTTTTATTAAGGTACATGCTGCTTGCTTGGCTCTTTAGAAAGCAGTGGTCTGAGGCCACTCAAATAATTGCATTAGTGCTGCAGAGACAGGCTTGCCTTTGGGATTTCAAGTTCCTTTCCGTCAGGCTCTCCCTATATCTGTCTCTGCATTTTTGAAAACACTTTCCCTGAATTCTTTTTGTCCATTTCATATATCCTTTGCTTTACTTTGCTCTACTCCTTTGTATCATACAATCACAATGTGTGATCCATTTTGTTTGCTAAGCTGCTTGAACAGTTCACTGTCTGCTGTTACATTAACTGTATGGCAACTTCAATGGTACTTCACTATATCTTCAGTAACGTGACTAAGAGTTTGGTCACTGCAGGATATAATTCAGAGCTGGTGACAGTCACTAGTGGCCATAAACTCCTTGATCTATTGGTCATTCCTGTGAATTGTAGTATACAAATCACTGTTCCTTTTGTGAGAAAATACAGCAACAGTGAATAAAGGAGATGCAGATGGTGTTCTATAGTGTTCCCCATTTTTTTCTGTTACCTTCCTACAAGCGCAAAAGTGTGTCTTTACCCATGCATTTTCAGTAATGATTTTGGTTCCTAGGGAGGAGCACTCAGCATGGGGAATGGGGAACACTCGATTCCACTCCTGGCTCCACACTGGCCTCTAGATCAAACACAGGGCATTCCTAAAAATACCCCTTCCCACTTCTGGGAAGTGCTTTGAGATCTGCAGTTGAAAAGTGACACTGAAGAGCTAGGTGTTACTGATTAATGTTTTTTACAGGTGGACATTTTTAAAGTGTTATTTAAATTTCACCTGCCCTCCCCACAAAATATACACAGAGGGCGCAGAAAGAGTAAGAACAAGAGAGAGAGAAACAAAGCTGCTGTAGCACAAAGGTTGATCTGGAAATGAGCAAAAATCTCTGCCTCTCAATGAGCATCCTCAGTCAGTCATGCCAAATCTGTTCCTCATGCAAACCCATTGCCTAGGGATGTTGTTAGGTGCTGTGGCCACAGTATCTTCGCCAATCCTGAAGACTTTATTATTTTCTTAATTTGTTGCAAGAGGCTGGAGAAGAATAAAAAAAGGGAAATAGTTTCTAGTGATCCATTTGTAACAATTTTAAGCTGCAGAAGATGTGGGGACTAAAAACCTTAATGGTGCCTCCTTTAAATGTGTATTGTTTCACAGTGGACTGTAATCTCTATTTCCTTGATTGATAGGGCTATAATGCCTAGGAAAGAGAGGAATGAATGGGCCAATCAGAAATAAAAACTCAAGAAAAGGTCAAAATGGTGGAGCACTTCACTATATTTCTTGAAAGATGTTGAGTATTAAATGTCAGATGCAATCTTTGTCATGAAAATGAAGTAACAAGCCACTAGTGTGACCCTCTCCTTTGAATGATAGTCTTGTCACTTTTTCTAATGCTCTTTTGCCAGGGTTTAAATTGAGGGAGAACGCTGCTTATCTTGTAAAATATTTAAATAACAGAATACACTCAGGAAACAGAAGGAGAGTGAGAAAAGGAGGGAAACAAAACATCCCTTGTTAGATACTTGCTTTTCAAACTTGGCCTCCTAAAATGTATTTTGTGGTACGACAAACAAAATACTAAGAGTTCAATACATACTGGTTGCAATATTGTTTTGTTAAGATGCTTTCCACTTTGGGTTTTGACTAACCCCAGTCTACCTAGCAGTAGCAACAGGCTCGGTGGTGCTTGTCTCAGTATAGGCAGACATTTCTGTTTAGTGAGTGAGACAAAGGAAACACCTACTGAAAGGAAAGACATTTGACAGCCATTACTAGAAAGATTATTTCCCAGTTGAGATATATAGCCTTTACAATGCTCAGCATTACCTTTTAACACATCTTTCTATATCATCATAGTACTGCCACAGAGTTTTTTATCAATAAATCTTAAACTTTCTATAGAAGATTCAGCTTGGTCATCAACTCAATGCCCAGTACCTCTCTGCTCTGGCAGGCCTTTACACCGGCATGTCCCCTCTGATTGTTGTCAGCTGCATCCTCTTCTTTTAAAATTTCCCAGCATAAAAAGTTTTCTGGTCATTGAAGGGCATGTTTGGAGAAGTACATTACAAGACTGCTGCTCTACTGTCACCCTTTCCTTATAAACATTCTATTATCTTTTCAATGGGTGCACTTACTGGCAGGGGTGCCGTGGAAAATAACATGAAAAGCTTCTGCTGGGGAAGCAAGGCTTGCCAAAGCTCTAATGAAACTCACTTTATTTATACGCATAGGTAAACCAGGAAGCACAGAGTGAATGGAGGTGGAGGCACATGCCCTGTATAAATGACACAACTTGGGTTATATTCTGAAGCATCATGTTTCTACCTCATCCTTCATGCAAAGAATTTGCTTCTATTTGGGAGGGAATCAGCAAACAAATAAAATAGTTTTGCAAGTTTGTCCCATGATGTTATTGCTAGTTCTGCATCCTTACAGAGCGGTTAGTGTTTGGCATGGTTTAACTTATATAAACATGGAAAAAACTCTTTCAGCTGAGGCAGAATCACAGCAACCTGCCATCAGAACAAAAGCAATTTGTCCCTGACTGTACTGGCAGATAACCCACAGCGGCATTGGTTTGGTGCTGTCAGAGAGTGACTACGTAGTCACAGTGACTATGACCAGCCTGCGGAGCAGGCGCACATGAGGACACTCCCTGCAGCCCTGCCCCTGATGGTTTAAACTGGGAATTGGTTATACTCCTTTCAGCTTCCATTCTTGCCTGACACTTCCCTTTCTTTCCCCTGAAAGTGCAGGCATGGAAGGATAGGGTTTCACATGTTGGCGCTCATCTCGGTATGGAGTAAGGAAGCGACCAGAATACATGTCAGATCCAAGAGCTGTGACGTGGGAAGTTCTTCTAGCTCCTCCTGTAAGGATGTATTACAGACATACCTCAAATGAGACTGGTGTGGCAAATACTCTGTGCTGAGATTATGGATTGTCTGTTCCCTTTTTCTCTGGACCCTTGGTTTCTCCTGTGCTTGGCAAAATAGCAGAGGTCTAACTTGGCCTTTTACATGCAAAGTATAAAAGTCAGACACAGACAAGAGCAGGAAGACAAGGTTAGCTCTATCAAGAGCAAGCTATTGATACCACTGTGTAGGAAAGAGAATGAGAAATTAAAGGTCTAAATTATGAAAGGGTAACTTGTTCTACATACTGCATTTTTATAGATTTTCAGCAGAAGACTAGAAGTGACTGAATGGAAAAGAGTGAACTTCATGTAATGCGTTTCACCCTCTACTCACTTTCACTCCATTGAGCTTTCCTTTTTTGACCCCTTTCCTGAGAGAAGAATCCAAGTCTTCACCTCCTTCCCTGGCTTTGCTGAAATTCTTAAATAATACATGGCTTTACCATCCCCACCTGTGAGACCACCTGGTATGTCCTTGCACTTCTTCTCACTTTCCTTCTTTCTTTCTCATTGTCTTGTGTTTAACGGGAAGACTGATTAGCAGTCTAGGAGTGTATCTTTTGTCAGTTGCTGTGTAGATAAAAGCATTACCTCATATAGTTCGGCACTGGTACAAGTTTGCTGGATGTGCAGATGTCAGACAAGACAATGTGCTGGGTTCATGTTTCCACAGCAAAGAGCTTGGAGGTACAACTCAACAGGATAGAAATAAATCACATTTTCTCCCTCTGCTGGTCTTTTCTCACCTTGACTGTTTACCTTATGCACATTTTAAAGAGTTTCAGTAACAACACCTCAGTTGATTCTTCCCCTCCAACAAGGACAACCAATAACATCTTTCATACCATCTGAAAGATTGCCAAATAGGGTTTTTCACATATAAAAATTCCCTGCAAGTAATGGGAAAGGGAATAAGGGATGCTATCAAAATGAAATACACTACATTTAAAATGCTTTCATTGGTTTTTTTCTTCTGCATCTTTACTTTAAAAGAAATTACATTATTTCTTTCAGGGATTATTGCTGTGAAGCTGATCAGGCTGAGATCTCTGTTCACACATCTAGAGCTTATTTAATAGTTTAGTCTTGTACAAGACTGTGCCAACTTCTTTGGCCTACTGAGCTCATTTATTGTCTTTGTTCTTTCAAACTCATGTTGCCAGAGTAGGCTTGAAAAAAGTCTCATTGGGCAGGATTTTTTCCCCTTGTACAGCCCAGATGAAACAAGCTCTGCTTTCTGCACACCTTCTCCACTCTTTCCTTCATCTCCACCAGCAGTCATGGAGACCTGCCAACTGTAGACCAAAAGGGGATCCTTTCCCTTTCAACCACCCAGTGGTTCTTCAGAGAAGATCGCAACCATTCAGCCAGTTGATCATTCTTACATGGAATATTAGAGAACATTTGCCAGAGACTCAATTTTCAGGATGTAAGGGAGCAAAGAAAGGACCTTCCCAGAAGCCTCCTGAACTCGGCTCAGATTGATGCCATCCATTCGTTTCCCCTTCAGGCTACTGCAGAGGGAAGGCACTGAACTGTAAGCACCAGTCGTTTCACTGGAGTGCAGCAGCCTCAAATTCCATCCATGACTTTCTTATTGCTAAGCATTCTTTACCGCAGCAAAAGTATTTGTTTAATGGGAACCAGATTTGGGTCATAAACCTTAAGCCTATAAAGCTTTATGTTAGCTAATGTTTACCTTATTGTATTTTTTTTTTTTGAACTCTAT
>VYZW01053677.1:135641-148865 GCA_013401315.1 Balaeniceps rex
AGCTGCCTAATCTTGTTTTTTCCCTGGTTTAGAAAAGACAGAGTAATTTCACTTACTCTTGAGCCCACTCCCAGGCACCTCTGATTCAGAAAAACTCTTAAGCATATATCTCATTGTAAACATCTATGTTTCTCCAATATCAACCATCAGTGAGGCTCCGTACATGTTTGTTTTTTTTTTTTTTACCTATTTAAATTCTGGCTCATCACCTGTTTAAATTATGCTTTCAGGTGTTCATGAGAAAAGACTGATAAATTTTGAGAGGTTTCCTTGTGCTCCTGTTCCTTCAAGGTGCTCCTGTTCCTTCAAGGAGAATTGTCTCTTCCATAACAGATTTGACCAGTTCACGTGCGATGCACCTTTGCAGGAAAAGCCCACATTAGGGTATATGTGCCTGAGGAACAGAGCATTAAGAGAAAAATAGCTGATGAAAGACATAAAAGTGCTGAATTATCTGACATTATGCATTCCTAATATATGAAACCTTTAGTCTGAAAAGCTGAGAAAAAATTCTACTGACTTTGATTATTCCCTTATGTAGGATAATTTGCAATATCTACTTGCGACGTGCAAGTTGTAAACTAACTATAAGTAAGATTTGAATCCCTTTAAGATAGCCCTTTTCTTAGTTTCTTTCATAATAATAGTTTAGTCTTCTTCAAGCCTCACTTGGCAGATTTCCCAGCCTGTCTTTTTGTAGGGCGGCTCCGTTAAATTCAGCAGAGAGCAGCACATGCCACTCTGAAGTAGCCATTTCACAAGTGGTCTCTGAATTTCTTTTAGTGCTGAGTGCATTCAGTTTCTGTTTTTCTCCTGATAATCTTAGTCTTACAGCACATGCTCTCACAGGTTTCTCCAAGGGCAGCTCAATCTCAGCTGCTCCAGTGCTGCTGAAATGAGGGAGGCAGGGAGCTATTGCTCTAGCTGTCTCTCATGGCTGTCATTTATAGTTCTTTTCCCAGTTGAAGTGTCTGGAAATTTTTGCTTCTTAGCAAACAAGCTGATGCAGTGTCCCAGCTTCCCTCTTCTACTACACAGTTGTTTGTGTGTAGAAATTGGAGTGCTAAGCGTAAATGCAGATATGCATTTAAGTCTCAGTAAATCCCAAAATAGCATAAATAAAACCTTGAAAATTAAACTGCCTTTTTCTGTTACTACTAATGAGCGATTAGGTTTGTTCTCAGTAACATTTCTACAGCTTGCAGTTTTAAATGGTGATAAAGATGCAATATTACTAAGCAAGTACGTGGTAGATAGTGAAGATAAGTGCTGTTTAGTGTGTATCAGAACAGATTGAGAAGGCTTAGCAACACCTCAGTAGAGCATGGTAACATTTAATACTTGGCTTATTTTTTTCTTGTTTTATAGAGCTGAGCTGTTTACTTTTAAGTTTGACTGTTTGTTATTTCCTTCAAGGATGGAACCCATAAGAAAAGGAGATAATCAGTTGCCAAGGCCACTCAATGGGTAAATGATTGAGATGACACTAAAATACGGGTTTTGACTTCCACAGTTATTAAAGTGAGCAGTGTTAAGCTGGGCTCTTACAACGTATCTGTGACTCTACAGCTGACACTTTCAGAAAGACATTACCATTTGAAACTGGAGCTGATCAGCCATGTTGATTAATGTGTTTGATTCAGTGGCAAATAACCACAAAAAGGTTTAAATATAGATAACTGATGTGGCTCAGGTCCAAGTAAACAACTGAATGTAAGAGATCATGGATTTCAGGGATGTCTTATTAAGTAGGCTAATGATAACAATGTCACTGGTTTTTTTCTGTGAAAAGTGGAGAAAAATATCCTTTCCCATGGACTTACCTCATCTGGGATTCAGTGGGCCAGTATGAGGCAAACCGTACACTTTGCCTCCACCATGTTAGACTTCTGCATGATTGACATCTCCCAGGCTATCTGTGAGCAAAGTGATGTGCCAGTGCAGAGTGGCTTGTGGGGAGGGTCTTATTTTAGAAGCATATTGAGTATGCTGGGAGATTGCCATTTTTCTCCTTAGGTAGTCTCTATCTTTATTTGTTTTTGACAAGAAACTTAGGCTTTGATGCCAAGAAGCACAATGAAAAAGAATGGTTTTCCCTTGCCCATTATCTTCCTCTTTGTTGAACCTGAGAATGCACCTATTTATTTCTATTAGAGGTTAACTCAAGAGTGGCAAGCTACTTTTTCATTTTCATTTATTTTCTCATATCCAATTTGTGCTTTATGATGGAACGGGTGGAATTTTTTAGTACTTTTTAAGACCAGGTTAAAAAAAAAGGTGAATAGGCAATTATAGCATGGCAATTACATTAGAAAAACCCTTGCTATAGCTGCCATTCTCACAGCATTTCCAGTTTTGTCTTTATTATAATACCAGCATCCATCCTCTTTATTATCAGCTGTATTTCTCTTTGCTACTAGCAACAGATTTAAAAAAACAAAAGAAGTACAAAGAACAGATCAGGCAGAAAATAGTGACATACTGAGTTAATAAGGGATTCCCCCAAAGGTCTTCTTCTGAGATCCCAGTCTTGAAGTGGTTAGGACTTTTACTCATCAGCACAGGCAGACATTTCTGCAGTCCGAGGTCCTTAATGTGTTCTGTACCCCACAGGCCTTACACTTGCAAATAGAGGAGGGAGAGGAATCTTCATTAAGCAAAATCTTTCTCGTTTTTGCATCTGCTCTATGTCAGATGGTCTGTGAAGAACTAGAGGGGCTAGGAGATCCTTCCTTAGAAAATTATTCTGAAATTTCTGACAGCTGGTGCAATCTGGCAAATTTTAAAAGCAAAATATTTACTCAGAAACACTTTCAAATCTTTGTATTAAATTTCATGTCACATATTTGCTTACTAACATTGTATCTTAAGGTGTCCCAAGGACAAGTAATTCTTTTCCACTGCAGGTACAGTAGCAGTATTCAGAGGGGAGCAATACCATGAAAAGGGAAGTAACACCCTTTATTGTGATATTTAGTATTTTAATAATATTGTTCAAAATATCAACTAAAAGTTCAGATCAAACATGAGGAGATCATAGGATATGAGGATGTCATAGGATAAATGAGGACGTCATAGGATAAGATATGGTCTTTGTTTATGATCCAGGAGGAAACCATGTCATGCTATAGGCTTAGCTGCCAAGAGAATGGGGAAGGCATTTTGCTAAAACCAATGTCTTCACATCAGGAAAATGGCAGGATGAACATGATTATGCAGGTTTTGGATGAAAAACAGCTGGGCACAACTGAAGTGATGCTGATCAGTGAACTGAAATAAAAAGTTGGTTGAATATCATCTCAGCCTCCCCATTGAAGGTATATACCTATTTATCAACGTGTGACAAAAGTCTTGGGAAGATGAGGGAGTTGTGTTTATATGCTGATGAAATTGGGATGAACAGCTAATGTTGTTTTCTAAATAGCAAGGTAAGAGTGAACAGAAGTCTAGGAAACATCCATTTAAGGCATCATTGTATCCACCCATTAATATAACCTTGCCCAAAGGAATCACCAAAGCTGAAGGGAAAATGTTAGGTAGAAGGCTGACACCATGTATCTGGTGGCTCAGCCCAGTGTGAAAATAACAGATCTTTAGAGAAGTCTTCCAGCTACTCGGGTCAGCTGTTAATGCCAGTTTACAGCTCTTGTCCTAACTTACAAAGCAACTAATGGATCGAGTCTCAGCTACATAGAAGACTGAATTTCTGCGACAGCTGAGGAGATTACAAATCCCAAATATAAAGACTTATCTGTTTGGGAGAAGAAGGAGGTGGAGAAAGAAAAGTTCACTATGGAATGGCCTGGCCTTGAAGATCATGCAAATCCAAATGCTGATCACATTTTAGCACGCATAGTAAATCATCTATGTCCTATGTAACAGTCATAATCTCAGATTTATTCCTAAATTTATATTTTCCAAAAATCCCTACTCCAAGCAGAATTTTAGCATCAAAGATGGCAAAGTGGCAGTGACCCTGAAATTCCCTAGGGATTTCAATGTTGCTTTTGATTTGTATGCGGAAAATCCTCATATCTTAACTGACACTTATCACTGTGTTAAGAAAAGTAAGATGTAATAAGGTGGCATTCCACCTGAAAGTAGAGGTAAATCTGTGGGTAGAATGGAGAAATGTAGGAAGAAGAATGATCTTTGTACCAGGATACATGCATTGACTTCAGGTCACGGTTCACAGTTTTCTAAACTGTGGGTAGAGGACTGTTAATGGATTTTATCTCATGGGGAGATGACCACACAGTGATTTAATATATACCTTGTTTAATTATTAAAACAATGTAGCTCAGCACTAGCATCCACCTTAGAGAAAATATCCCTATATAGCAGACCAGCTGTTCTAGGTAAAACAAGCACGGCACATGGGATCCGTGCTATATACCAGCTGTGGGGATTTTGAGGCCTAAAATGCATTCAGTTCTAAAACATATCTAAAATTAACTAAGTAGGTGAGTCAGAAGAAGTCCCATTACTTTATCTAGGCAAATACAAAGGCTAACAAAGCATGGCCTTTGTGCAAAAGTCTCTTAAGCCCATGGATATAAGGTGGGTATAGCAAACTTCCCCACACTATGTGTTAATTTATTAATTTTATTTATTTATTTATTAAAAAGAATGCTATTTATTTTATCTGTTCTCTAGGAAAGACTGCTTCTTAATGCTTGGCCCCAGTTTTCAGCTGAGTTTAGTTGCCCTTCCTTCCTGCCCTCTGTCCTACCTGTCCTTGCAACTTTTGAAGAGACCACACTGCAGAAGCAGAGGCCTGGAGAGACCCCTGCAACTGAGGCAGTGCAGCATTGGCTTGAGGCTTGCAGTTTGTAGGAAGAATAAGAGCTTTGAATATCAGTGGCCATGGTGCATGAGCCTAGGGGCTCAGGTCAGTGCTGGCTTGGGGATCTGTGCACCACACCTTCTTCTCTGGTCTTGATTGCCATGGTTGTTCAGCCCTTGTCTTCCCTGACCGGTGACTGTAAAAAGGACATTTATGAGCTGTACACCTGTCAAATCCTTTCGAGCTACTGAGGTCAGAAAAGTCTAGCAGGATCAGTTCACTCATCTTCTGCATTTGCCAATAATGTTGCTTATATTAATTTGTCTTTTCAGATGCTGTGTTATTGAATGAAATAATTGGTGGAGGTGAAGTTGGAGATACTATAAAAAAAAATTGCAGTTATTTTCATGAGGGTTGAAGGCAAATTTGGAGGCTGGTGTTCTACAGACATGCAATGAAATTAATTATCTCTTTAATCTCTTATATTAAAACCTAGAAATATACTAAGGAAAGATGAAATTGATCTGCAAGAACTTGACAGGGACAAAGCAAGGACTAGAAAAAACCAGAAATATTATGCATAATTAAGAAAATTGCTAATGATCACTTTAATCAATGAAATTAGAGATGGAAAGCCTGCTAGGTCATGTATTCTGTCCAAGGCCTCTGACAGCTTATTTTCTTTTCACCAAGAGAACAGTTTTCAATTTCATGCCTGATTTTGGCTCGTCCTTCACTTCCAGCTAACCAACAAAATCCATCTGAATTTCACGGATCTGATCCTATTTTTTTCCAGAAAGCTTAAGGCAAAATGAAGAAGGCATTTGCAAGAATGGAGGGTTAAAAATATGAGGGATTTCCATGAGAAAACAGTCTTCTATAGCTCATCCTAATCTGTTGTGGCTTTGCCTTGAACAGCTTTGCATTTATTCTCTGCCCTGGTCCTTAACAGCAGCTTGCACCTTTGGCAGACTACAAGAATTTGGGGGGGTAGGACTGTGGGCAACAGAGGTTCTCATTGAGATAGGGTTGTACTGTGTCATGACTTGGGCACTTTCCACCAGGTAGCTACAAGCTCCCCAAAACATCCCCATGAGCCTTCAGAATGATGAATAACATCACTGCGACTTGGACGCAGGACCCAGCAGGCCCCAGCTGGAGCACCTGCCCTGTATGACATTTTGCAGGGCACCGGTATGTCCAGCTGACCCATGTCTGACCCGTAACTTGGTAATAAGCCAGAAGCAGCAGGGGAAACGCTCGGCTGGTTCTGCCTTTGCTGACAAAGGACCTCGGCAGTGATGGGTTTTGGGTGGCACTTAAGGCCAGCACTCCAGCATATGTTGCTGCATCCAGGGAAACTGAGGTTCATCACATCAAATGTAAGTAGATCCACTGCCTTATTAAGGCAACAGGCCCATATTCCTCCCTAGCTCGGTTTCTGGAGCCATTTTTTTTGTCAAGAAAGACAGGATGGGGAGGGAGAGGACTAGGTAAAGTGGTAGAGAGGGCATTCCTGTCCATGCATCACAAAAATCAGATATAGATCTGTATAACCTGAAAGATGCAACAAACACTTGAGTCCTCCTCTCTGTTCCCACCTTGGTCTTAAACAATAGGATTGATGTAGTATAGGGTGGGCATAAGAAAACTGAGTAATGGGAATAAGAGTTAACTGTCTCATGCTGTGGATGTAAACAGGTTAAATACAATTTTAAGTACATACTCCAAATACTGTACTTACATAGTAAGATGCTCTTTGAATTTTGAAAAACAAGAATGTTTCTCCATGGAGACCAGACATACCACCCTCAGAAACCTGACTTATACCAAGGCTGGACGAGACTGTGAACCAGGAAACTGAAGTATGTACAAAGAATAGGAGCAGGGAAAGAGGGAAAATTTCAGCGGTAAAGTGGTGAATAAGAATTTTATTCAGGGGGGAAAAAAGGTTTTACACATAAACACAGAAAAAAGACACTGAATAGTAGTATTGTTTGGGTGCTTTTCCTGTTTAAAATGACTAATCTCCCTAGAGCCATAGGTCAAAATCTGGGCAGGATTGGCTTTGCCCTTCATCCTCAATTTTCATCTCCATGGGAATAGATTAGTGCTTAGCAGCCCACGCTACAGCAGGAAACCGTCTCAGTGTGCGCCATTCCTCTGATCAAGAGCATTTCCTTGCTCAGTACACTTCTACGATTGACTTAGGGTTTCTTTTTTCATGTTCAGCAAAGCCTTTTGCATTATTATAAACAAATGATGAAGTTGCAGAATTGCGTCACTTACGTAATTTAATTTGTGCTTTTTGCATCTCACAGTAGGAGAATATATATAAATATATATATATATATAAAACCAGGCTTTTTCAGCTTTCTGTGCATTGATTGTCCATATGCTTCTTTTCTTCTACCCTGGATGGAATCTGTAAGTACAAAACAATAAGAAGAACCAACAAATTAGATCAGTGTTTAAATTAAGACAGCTTATTTCTAGTTTTCACAGAATACTAGTCAGACCTTCTTCATCTGACACAGTTGCTAAGGTCATTTTTCACTTGAATTAACATAAAATTAGATGAGTAAATCAGTGGTACATATGTTGTTTAGATTAGTTACCACTTAAGTCTCTCAGACATATGGATAAGCTAGGCACAGATTAAGCAGGTCTGAGTTGACATTAAAATCCTATTCTTGTGATAAATATTGTAATACAAACAAGTATATGGCAAATGTAACCAAGACTGCATTCATTTTCAGGGTAATATTGATGCAACCCCAGGACTATTCTGTATGTGACATGAATTGGTTCAAGGCTTGTTAACAGATGACAATAGAAAACAAAGTAATCAAGTTAGCTTTCTTTTAATTGTCTCCCTAGGTAGATGTGGAAGAATTTTATAACTTTGCATATTCAAAACAGTAATTACCCAAATAACCAGAAACGATTTGTAGCTGTAGGTGGGTTTTGGGTGGCAAATTGAAGAACTTGAATTTTGTAGTTCAGCCTTAGAAAGTCAGCTCTTCTTAATAATAACACATTAAAGTCATTACCAAGCATTGCAATAGGTCTTTTTTTTCTTCTTACTTGTAGGCTGGAGTAGGAACTCTAAAAGCTCTAAAATTCAGAAACAGGTGGCAAAGTCACTGAGGTGCCTTTTAAAATACATCTTTAGGGCCTTATTGTTTAGTCAGTACAATGGGTGTCTGTACAGAATATCAACACCTCTGCTCTTCTGTGGCTCAGAGCAATCTGCTGGCAGGAGCGTACACTGGCCCAGGGGAACCGCTGTGAGCTGCTGTGCACGTACTTCATTCTCCATAATGTTGTTGTTGGTTCTTCATTGGTTGTCACAATGGCTTTCACAGGTGAGACTGGCACACGGCTCCTTGGCTTTTACAACCGTCAGTTGTGAGCTGTGGCTTACTGTGGTCTTCATATGGTAACTCCTCTGCCCGGGTAAACGCGTTCAGCTCTGCTGACATCTCTTTATGTCAGCGTGTCATTTGGTCTGGTATTGGACCCATCTTATTCTGTACTGTTGAATTGATATTTGCATTTTTCATTCATTTGTAATGTTGTGTTTTATAGTTAGGATGCTGTTTTTTAAAAAATATTATTATATTTGTTTAATCATGTCACAGTGGTGGGATACAAGGGTGCAGTAGTTTGGATTTTTTGATCAACCCTTTTACTTCCTATAGCCCAGAAACGCTTTGCCATTATTCATTTAGGTTTCCTCTCTAGATACCTGTACCCAAATCCTAGTTGAGACAACAAGAGACAAGGAGTTGGATCTCATCTTTGGCCCTTTGCCGAGCATCAGAAACTCCTGTCACAGCAGTGACACATCTGTGTCACTGTCTCTGCCCTGGCCTGCGGTAATAGGGGTGAAATAGACCCTGACTGAGGCGAGGAAAGCTTACAACTTGCTTGCTGGTGCTTTGCCTGGCTTTTGCTAATGCCATTAGTTTCACAATTACATGAACTCTAAACTGCAAATATAAGGATCCATTATCCCACATAGCCCCTGTATTATTTCAAGGTGATATTGAGCTACTGATCTGTGTTTTTAAACCGAAGGGTGGTCAATGACAATATTTTATCCTGTAGCTTTTGCACAACTCTGAAATTGCAGCACCGAAAGAGAAATGTATTAGCAAAAATGCTGACCACATTCATAGACTAACTCTGTATCAACTCCATCTCAGTCAAAGTGTTTATGTTTGCAGGGATGTAAATGTATGCTTGATTTAAAGAATTTGGTTTTGTGGTGAAAACTCTATCAAATCTACTCTTGGTTTCTAAAATCTACTAGTTTATTTTGTTCTGCTTCTGCTTTACACTTACATATATTTATGTGCAACACCAGGAGAAAATACTTTTTACTCTCTCCTGCAGTCAACAAGGAAAAAGGGCTTTCAACACTATGTTGCAAGCATTTCAGCTTCTGTCCCCTGAGATTGAAGTATCATAGCAATTGGAGTTGTCAATTACTTTTAAAGCAAGCTGTTTATAGACCATTATTCCCAAGGCTTTATTTGCTTGCTTGCTTTGCAAGTAAGATGATGGAGACAGTTCAACTATTAAAAAATCTGCCACCATCCCTACTACTGAGTGCTTACCATCAAAACACCCTCTTTTTGTCTTCTGCCTCAGTTCTCTTATTTCTCATGTATTTTCCTATGGACTGGAGGGCTTGTGAATAACTATCTCATCCATCACTTACGGACATAAGTATCACATAGGAAATATATAGTGAACCAAGCATCTAAAAATTAGAAACAAACATTTTTATTTGATTTGCTTCTTAGATTTGTTGTTTTGTATTTTGAAGGGCTCCACAATGTGACCATCACATTAAATAAAGAAATGCCTTCTCTTTTGTGTTCCTTACTTTAGCTTAAATAAGGACTTTTGATGACTGATAAACAGTGGGTTTCACAAAAGTCATTGGACTTGGTAGAGATATTTTGATGAAATCTACTGTCTTGTAAAGGAAAGAGATGAAAACTAGATAATTTAGAGGTCTCTTTTAGCCCTAATTTCCATGAAAAGATGAAATATTGTAATATTCTTTTTCATGGTGCTTGAAGCATGGTGTTTTCAAACACACATGAATTGATACACAGCCTAAGAGAAAGTATGATGTTTTCCACGATGTATCAGGAGAGTGATTCCCAGTGATGGCAAAGAAGCATTAATCTCATCAAACAAGGTCCAGGTAAAACCACATCTGGAGTTTGTTGCTGCTCAGTGAGAATGAAATTACACAGGAACAACTAAAGAGGACTACAGGATTGTAGTCTGCAGGACTATAAATGAGAGTACATCTTAGAAATAAAGATGAGCAAACCAAACCAAACTGTTTAGATTAATGGAACAAAGATTGGGTAGGGAAAATATTGTTCTGTATGAATATGTGAGGGTATTGTTGACACCAAAGAGGGACAGGAGTTGTTTAAGCTAAAGGACAGTGCTTGCTCTGAGGAAAAAAATAGATATGATCTGGCAACAAATAAACTTGAATGAAAATGGGACGATGGTTTTAAGACATCACAGGAATAAAGCTGTGGAACAACTTCTTGACAAGACTCATAATTGCAAAAGTCATAGCTGTTTTAAGGAGTCTGGTATTTTCACGACTGGGTTTATGCAGTGTGGTTGCCTGAAATAGCTGAGGATTGGTCTCATTAACCCAAAAGATCCCTTCTGCTGTTGAGTACAAGAAATGGCATTTGAGTCAGTAATTAAAGAGCCTTTTAAGTTTGTGTGTGAAGGGGTGAAAAAGCCTACATAAAATTGTAATTGATTTTCTGTTGTTGTTTTTTAGTTTTGGCTTTAATTTTTGAGCATGTAATGGTTTGACCTTAATGTTATCCTAAAATAGTTTCTGTGGAGCATATATATTATACAAAGATATATGTGCTAATTAATGCCACACATAATGCAATACAGCTGCTCAGCAGGGAAAAATACTCTTTTCTAAATAAAAGAGTACAGTATTAATATATTCCCTGAGTTCAACACCTTTAAATAGGCTCCCAGATTGCTCTGTTCGTGGACAAAGCACCAGCGCGTTTGTCTCCGTTGAGAAGCTGTGCCCTGAGTCATCGGTCTCCTTAAAGTGTTTTTCTTTTTTTTTTTTTGTTACCATAGTAACATTCAATAATTTTTTTTTCTCAATTGTTCAGTTTCAGAGGAATTTTTTTGAAAACTCCCAGGGATGAAAACAAAACGATAGCTAGGAAAAACACAGCTGAAGCACTATAGGGGAAACTCCAGAAAACAGATGCTAATTTGTGAGCGTGTAGAGCTCAGGTTTTGTTATCAACAGGAAGTGGTGGTTCTGTAGCTGCTGTTTGGTTTCTCTTCCAGTAAATCTGTACCATTTTAACAGAAAGCAATATCTGGTTCAAAAATTTATAAGATAAATGTATAATTAATTCACAAGAGTCTCTTCTTTTTTTTAACAGAAATGATATTGTGGTAATGGAAAAATAATGGCAAAAAGGTATTTGAGAAAAATTAGTTAGTGAAGATTTATCTGCAGGTTTTTTTCAATTCTTTTTTTAGATGAGGATAATTCTACAATTTTTCCTTCTGCATTTTATGTAGGGTACAGAAAAAAATAGGTATATTAATTTGTACTGCATGTTCTCTCTGGTTCGTTTTGCTACCAAGTGCTAGAGCTGAGCTGGGTAATACATTCATTATTACCCTGGCAGAGGCTGGGAACAGGAAATGAATGTCTGCTGTCAGGGGAGGAATGGTTCAAAGCCCTGCGAGGTCAACATACGATTTTCCATTTACTGCAGTGGGTTTGGTTCAGTCTGTTTATCTCTGGTAATTCATTATGGTTTCAAGTGAGGTAAAGGGGCTGAAGAATCAAATCCATGTATGTGTGACTATGGAAAGGCAGTCTGCAGTGTTTAATACACTATGTGCAAGAAGCATCTGGGTGCTTTTCTTATCAAAATGTGTGACTGAAGGTTGACGGTAGACATTAGAGAGCAAAGTATCACCAAGGAGGAGGGAGTTTAATGCAGTAATAAAGCCAAGCAAATAAGCTGTATAATCAAATCAGAACTATAAATTGTTAAGGAAAATGGGATTTGGCTTATTATATTCTTGCAGTAAATTCTGTCTTTGATTTATAATCTCAGCTGCCACACTTGCAAAATACTGAGTTATATTACTATATCTGTTGGGGAAAATGACTTCACATTGTATGATTCTCTACCTATTGAAACTATAAGCCTGATTAAAACAACATCTGGGAGGGGAGAATAAAATCCTGTGTACCTTATTCTTCAAATCTGCAGTATTTGATAGCACTCCTAAATATACTATAAGCTTTTATTTATTTCTCTCACTTTTTCACACTTTTAAAAATTGCTGACTCTGTTTATGAGCTAGAATCCCCCTTCCATTGCTTATCTCTGTAAAGAGGTTTTATTTATTTAAAACATACCTTCTGTGCTAAAAATCATTTTTTACTAATCAAAATGATTTCTACTTCTTAAAGCAAATCTGTTAACCAACTCGTCCTGGAGAAAAATGGCTTTAATCTCAGAGACTGCATTAAACTTAGGAAGAAGCCGAATCAATAAAGGTGAAGGTCATGGAAACAGATGATTAGAGCAAACAACGGGCTGCCTACTGTACAAAAGGGTTATAAAATAAACCAAAACGAAAGTCTATCAGAATACATCAAGAATGAACTTTATGAATAGGTTCCTCTTTAGAATGCTGAATGGTCGGATTTATCTCCCGCAGGCTTTTTTCTCCTCCTTTTCTGCCTCCCTTCCCCCCAGCTCCTTTCTCCCTGCTCTTTTCCTCTTGCTTCCTGCTATGTTATAAACTAAATTACCCTGTGGAAAGATTGGTGAGCCCTGATTAACTAATGTGTCAGGTTTTCAATACCCACAAATACCTTGGGCTGACATGTATGTGATGTGAAATTAATATTGCTCTGAAATAGGTGAAAAATGGATGACTACATTATCTGTGTAGCTGGCTTCTATCTCCCTACACACATGTAATTCCTACGTACAATTTTGAGCTGAGTTTTTGGAGTGGGAGTCAGGGGAGAGATTGGGGGATGGGTCTGCAAATAGGAGGGGTGAATAGCAGCCACAATGATTGAGGACTTGGTTTAGATCCTAGAGCTTAATAACAGCTAGGGTTAATGGCTTGAGGTGATTAACTGGTTCCAACCAGTCATTAATCTGCAGGAGGTGTCTTTAGTCTTGTTCATTATTGGTAAGAAATGACACCCTAGCATTTTGCTTGAACTTTGTTCTTTTGTTGTTGACAAATGAGTCTGAAAACAAATGTGGTGGAATCAAAACCTACAGCGTGATGTCACTTTTCTGGTGCTCATACCAAGGGCTGTCCCAGAGCTGGGGAGGAGCTCTGACCTGACCATGCTGGCA
>VYZW01053677.1:159272-258744 GCA_013401315.1 Balaeniceps rex
GTTTAAAATATATGACCAGTGTCTAGCATCTCATCTTCCTCTTCTCTCCTCTCTAGAGCAAAAAGTTCTTGTTCTGAGCTGTTTATGGTAGTCACTACCTGGTTGTGCTTCAGGTATATCTCAGGATGCTTAAACCACAAATTCTTAGTCATGAGCATGAGCCTATTCAATTGCCAGTATTTATTCATAATGTACAGGCATGCCTGTTTGCAGATATAAATCCTTGTTTTCTTCATGCAGAAATGGAGACCAAATCTTGGCTCTCCTTAGCAACACCCATAGATAGAAAATGTAGCTATATTGACTTTTTGCAATTTCAAAAGTTTTTGTTTCTGTCACTTGTTTAACTTGTGCCGGAGATCAGTCTGGAAAATACCAATTTTGAAGTGAAAATATATGTGTATCTTTATTATTTAGGACAACCATTAATAATGGCTGATCGTGAACTCTTTCATTTTACCCATATTTTTAAAGATTTTTTTTTTAAACTATTATTATGTTAGATATGCATTGAAGCTTTCCCTGTAAGTTCACCATGACAAGCACAGAAATAATTTTCTGGCTTAATGTAGCATAAAAATTGTTAAGATGTTACTGACCCTTCTAATTTAAAACCTTCTCCTGCTACTCATCCTCCTGCAAATAGTTTCATTACCTTCAATTTCTTTGGGAAATTGGAGACAACTTGTGACTAACAGACTGCAAAGCTTGATTCAGTGCTTATTTTGCAACTAAAATATGATGGTCTTTACAGTATTACAGAGTTTAGGCACAGTGATTACAGGAAGGACGACTTTAACTCTTAAAATGAGTGCTGCATTACAAATAGTTCAAAAGGACTTATTTTCAGGGACCAACATTTTCCAAAGATCAGGCTCAATGAAAATGTCTCAAACAGGGCTTTCAAAATCCTTGGTTTATTGAAATTCAAGATATGGTGTTCCCAACGGTTTACATACTTTCTACTCTGCTGTTCTAAATGCCTGATTGACCTTGTTTCTCAGTGCCCTGTTTTATCAACTGGTAATATCACTACTAAAGCTGTTAGAATATTTTGGGAACAGTATCTCTGGATTTTGAGTTTGGGATGGTACTGATCCTTCCAAATCTCAAATCATGAAAAGATATAGTTTTGATGGATGCTACTTTTTGGACTTCCCTTAGTCTGTCCAGTTTTCTGGAGGTCACAGGAGGATTTTTGCTATGCAAAAAACTAAAAGGTTCCTGGTTTGTTTTCCTACGCATAGTATTTGTTAGCATAGTATGAAACACAGTAAAACAGAGAGAGAGAAAAATCCTCAATATATTTCATTCCTGTAATTTCTCCAACAAAACAGTGATTCAGAAATAAACATTTAGGTAGCTCTTTCTTATTTCTTCTCACCAAAGGAATGATCTCCAAGCCCTGAAGCTGGCTTCTTCCTGCCCTAAAGCAGTGCAGACCACTTTCAGGGTAAATGTAAAACCTCAGGGAGTATGTGGGGAAAAGTTTTTTTCTCTCCAGGTTGGTTTTGACATGCAAGACTTATCCTCCTTTCCTAAATTGCCAAAAGAAATCCCTACTTCTGCAGGATCCTAAGGGATCATAACCAGAATAGGGAAAAAGTGTATATGGACACATTGCCTAATATTTTTGTTAAATGTGTCACTTACAAGGAAAACAAGGAAAGGAAAGCAATCTTTAGTAATTTCTTTTTTAGACATGTATTTGCACCAGGGAGGCCAACATCATATTCCCTTAGGTATGAAAAGTGCTAGAATAAAGTCTGAGGGCTCCTCTCTCCCACAGTCAAACACAGCTGCATGAGCTGAAAAAGCATTGTGTAGGCTATAAAATGGGACATACAAATAATCACACTTTTCTTTCCAGAATCCTCTCTCCTCTACAATAAAGGTCAAGCAGAACAGCTCTTTCATCTCCTGGTGTTCACAGCTAAGGACATGCATGGTAATCTTCCTCAATACTGAGCAGTGTTCCTAAAAACACATTATTCTTACTTAAGCACTGGGGCCTTACAGAGCAGCTGCTCCATAAATTCACCCGAGGAAGGTGATTAAGTCCTTGTGTGGCCACTGTACGATACGCGGATCTCTTGGTGCTCTCTTGCTGTGCTATTCTGAATTTGAGGTGTCAGTGATTAAAAGTCAGTGTGAGAAGACTATTTGCAGCTCAGCACTGATGTGATGCAGTAGTTAGTCCTACTGTCATCGAAAAGGTGTCGAAAGAACTGGGGGCCCTTTGGAATGTCATGAGCCCTTTACTCTGGTGTAAAATTGTGTTTGTTTTCTTGTGCCTATGTTTGCAACCTCTCCGCCTTCTCATCTTCTAATATTCTCTCCTTTCATGGTTTTCCTGCCTCTTGATCCTGTTTCATTTCTGGTTTTACTGCCTCAGTCTTGTGCTGGTGATCCTTCTTCCCTTTGCCTGTTTTAGCTCCACGCCCTCTTACCACTGAGGGATGCCTTGCAGTTGATGTTATTATGAGATTAGTAATGCTCCTGAGACAGCACGGAGGATGCCACGCTTTGCTAATCCAGTCCTTTCCCTGCTCTCTGTAGATGACTTTAGCACAAACAGAGCAGAGAGGGGCTCCAATGACGGCAGTGTAATAATCCACTGCCATATGGGGTGTAAAGTCTTTTTTTAAAGAGGGCTATTATTTTTCTCTTTTACTGTTTCCAGTGCTCCCTTTCCCATCCTACCCTGCCACAAGGTACACAGATGCAGATGTGCCCTATGTTCCGGAGAGGGCATGTTTTTACAGTCTAGGTGGACTTTAAAATTACCCCCATGTGCCATTCCATCATCCTTGCAACACTGCATGAATGATATATATGTTGTATACCCAGAATTGGCAGTATTATTTTCATGGCGTGATTTCCTTGGTATCCTGTAACAGCTGTGTCAAGCAGCAACTGTCTTTGCAAGGATGTCCCTTGGAAATGAGATCTTCAGGTCACCATTGTAAGTAAAATCCCTGTGGGGGAAATACAAGCAAACTGATCTGCTGATCTCTTTGGCCAAAGACACGAAAGCTGAATGGGCTGACTTGGCACAACTTTCTTAGTGAACTCAGGTTAAGCGGAATCTGCACTTAAGCCTAACAATGAAAAAATGTATGTACAAGGCATAAGGGACTGAGGGAAGCTGAAAGCAAAGTAGTGACAGGACAGATTGCCATTTTGGAAGAGAATAACAGCTTTTCCTTTGCATCTGTGCATGGTCTTACCCCTACATCTGAGGAGCTCATTACATCCTTTAGTAAAACTAATGTCATAGTACAGAGGGATGTGCAGCTGAACCTCAGATAAATCCATTGTCCCTTCTCCCCTGGTCTGTGCTCCCTGAAATACCACGCTGCTATGCAACTGCTGTGCAGCATCTTAATTTTTTAGGTTCTCCTCAGAAATAATCACAGGAAAGCAGTTCCTCCACTTCCAGGTTTGAAGAAAGCACAAATTCCTAAAGGCAACACTGTTTTATTTGACTTGATGCCGAAAAGGGATATATGTACGTAAACCCAAATATAGAATCACAAGCAAAACTGACCAGTGCTGTATTTTTGCCATACCTTACCATTATATTTATTTGGGTGACTTCAACTGCTTTTTATCAATAGCATTTATAACTTTGACACATTCATAATAGGAAATCGTTTTGTACAAAACAATTTACTTTCCCAATTCACATACCATATTGCAACTATTTTAGTTAATGACAGCACATCTACAGCAATGTATTTGGCCTGAGAGGGAAAAAAACACATAGAGTATATGAAGTTACACATAGTCGGTGTTTCAATAACATCTGTAACTTGAGAAGTGCCTCAGCTTCTGGGATCCAAATTCAGGCACTTCTCAAGAGAGCATGATGTTTCTAAAAATGCAGAGAGTTCACTCGGGAAAGCAATGGCTTAACTGGTACCAAACTTCTTAGTTTAGGGCTTTTTTTGAGGGGTGGTGTTGGTGTTGGTGGTGTATGTAACATAACTGTTTTTGTGCTCTCTAAAAATACATGTACTTGGCATGTGCCTTTACCTATGCCTACATCACCATCTCTCTTGCCATTTGAGATTAGCTTCAAGTACTTACAATTGATGCTCCCGTTTAAGGGATAAGCTCTACAAACAAACGTGTTCTTCCTGTATAATATTCCATACAGGCTAAAGGTTAAATTACCACAACACACCACAAAACTGAATGGTTTTCTTGACTGTTTTCAATGCTGTTTTAGCGTTCTCTAACAAAATAAGTTTGGGTGTAGTTCTGTTATGGAAGGGAGAACAAGCTTACCCCATCACGCAGAAGAATTCCAGGGGGCTCTCATCCATCCTGTTTACTGAGACTTATAATTTCTATGGGTTTTCAGGCACTTTACTTTTATGTATTGTTTTTGCAACAGGGCATCTTATCTATCTCCCAGAAAACATTTTTTATGTTGTCCACCTCATTAAAGGGAAGGTTTATTTTCTCATTAACTTCTAAAGAAGGCAGAACTAATCAGCTGTGGATTTTTATCCCACTGATCAATGTCATCTATAAATTGTGTTGGAAGGCTAATTCCTTGTTTCTGCACTAGAGAACTATAGAAATAATGCAGGTCAAGGACAAAGACATATCCTATGTAAGCAGACAGACTCCTGCCAGCATAATCTGTAAGTGGAAAGTTAACACTTGGCTTTTTGAAACAAGTTCTGACCTGACAACAGCAATAAGCTTCTCAGAACTGGGTCAGAGAGACTGAAGGGTCAAAAAATTAATTAATGTTCTGCTGAAACAACATGATTCTGGTACTGTTGAACATGCAATCATTCTTCTCTGCTCCCGCTCTGAAGTAATATACCCAGAAAAGTTAGATGAAATATGTCTCTACTGATCCTGAATAAAACATAGGAATATTTTAAAACTACATAAAATCAGTGCTGGTACAACTTTAAGTCTTCTTAGCTTTGTTTCTGCAGATAAAGATTTTTCTTTTTTTTTATCAGAAGAGATAAAATAGGCAGTACCCCTGTATCTTTTGAAAATCAGACATAAGTGTAAAACATTGGCCCTTTGGCCATAGATCTCCCAGCTGTGGCACTGGTACTAATGATTAAATGACTCCATGACTGACTAAAATCTGTTGCATGATGCCCTTCCAAATTTAAGTGTAATGGTCCCACAGTGAGCTGTGAAGTGTAAAGACAAAAGGCTCACCCTAATGCAAACACGGGAGTGAGCCCAGTTACCTCTCCCCTCTTCCTCCTCCTCCCCCTGCCATCACCTAGAGCAGCTGTAAAGGGCATTCTTTTGATTTTTTTTTTTTTTTAATCCATCCACCATGTAGTGTCAGCCTGCTCACTGTCAAGCCTGCAAGTGTGAAGAAACTTGTATTGCTCCTTGTCTGGACACATGGTGCCTCTTGGGATGAGAAAAGCCATTGGACTGGCTGCTCTGGGGCTGGAGTATGATAGCGGCAGTGTATTTAAACATGACTCTCCTGCAGGATGAATCACTTTATCAGCCTGTTTAGACGTGAGTCATGGAGGCTAGTGAAAGGGTTCCAACGGCTTGCTGCTTTAATAAATTGTCTTTTATAAACTAATTTATGTCCCTGGCTTGTACTTTTTTTTACATTTCTCAGGAGAAATCTCAGCTAGCAAACACCCTGCACCAATAAAAGGCTGCAATGTATCTCTTGGGTATGCACTTTTTGCTCCAGGGTCTTCAGGGATGGTTAATTTACAGTAGAGGAAGAAGTAAAGCTGGGGCTCTTTAGCAATCCCATGAGAAATCAAAGTTTCTTTTTGCTGTGGAATTGTCCATGAGAGACTAAATGGCCCACATTGGAAAGGATATAGAGCAATGCCGATGGGACTGAGAGGAAACCAGGGAAAAAATGTTCAGGGTGCAGGTGGTGATTGCATGGAGCAAGAGTACGATTCTGCCTCTACACAATGAACTACATGGGGAAAACAGACCAGAAACATCCCCTTCTTCTCTGATCTGGTTCTGTAGGGAATTTCTTGAGGCAAGGCCCTGTGTGTGGTCCATAACTCTACCCAACTGGACACAGGGCTAGGTTGGAGCTGGCGAGCATGGGCGGCTTCGGGACCAGCCTTTCCATAGGTCTGCTCAGCAGGGAGGATTTGGCAATGACAGGTAGCGCTGTCCCAGGAGGCTGGATGAAGCTTGGCAGCTGCCCTGCAGTCCTTCCTCTCCCATGGTAAATGCATCTTCCTGTTTGGATACTCTCACTTGAGACCAACTGACAGGGGTTTTATGTATTTGTTGACTTTTATGCTATTTGCGTGAACACATGCTAGCCCGTGACGTGCCGTGACTAATGCTCAGGGTATGTGATGTTCGTAACCGGGTGTTTGCACAGGGCTGCTGCCCTTGAACCGGCAGCCGGACGGCTCTGCTGCCTGAAACACTGCACAGAAAGGAGCCCTTGTTTGGGTACCCGAGGTACGAGATCCACACCTCAGACCCTATGCTATCACGAGCCGCTTTGTGATGATAAACCAGACCAGTGCCAAACACTGCTGTGTCCACAGGCAGGCGTGCACCTGCCTGGTGTGCACGTGTGTGTGGCTTGTGTTTATGCAGAAATACATGCTCACGGGAGTGTTTGGGGTGCTTTCAGCCCTTTCTGCCAGCTGATGTGGGAACAATACTCTGTGAACACCTGTGGAAGCAGAAAGTAAATAAAGAGTACTCACGTGTGCGGCTGGCTGATGTGCATCCTCAGGTGCCCAGTGCAGTAAAGATTTACTCTTCAGTGCTGCAGCTGGGGTGCTCTAATACAGCTTGTCATCTCTTTAATCAGCTAGTTTTAAACAAGAAATAATTCATGTTCCAAAACTGCTTTTGCTTACATTTTTTATTTGTTCAGCAAATCCTTTTATTTCCAGAGTCCTGTTAATTAATGAACAATCAATTTAACAACTGCTTCCCCCTTGTTATTTTAAGAAATACTTTAAAATGTGCTACCCATTTGCAGCCATAAGCCATAAATATTTCCTTTAAAGGCCTGAACTGGAGAAGTATGTACTTTACGTTTCCTTTCCAAACTGAAGCAAATGTTTTAAATGTGCTTGCATTCCTCATTTGCTACCTTACGAGTTGCTCTCTATCACTAGATAAAGCTGGCTGCTTCAGCACACTTGAGCCTTACTGCAGCTTAGGGGCTGAAACTTTCTATCTAATTCAGGAGCTTTTTATTTATTTTTTTTTCCTCCACAGGGTTCACAGCTAAAATGATAGAGTCATCTGCATGTCTGGCAATAGCTGTGTTTCCCTGCTAGCCAGAGTCAAAGTCTGGCTCCATTCAAGTCAGATAAAGCTCCACATTTTGTGTCCTGCGACCAAAACTGGACAAACCCCTGAACCTCCCATCATGTAAGGCGATAAGAGACTATAAGCTTAATATCTAAAGGAAAGGGATTTATTTTGTGCATGGGTCAGCTAAAACATTATTTGTTTAGATGACGGTTACCCCAATTATGGTTTTGCAAGTAGGCATATTGCAGTTGGCTGCACTTTACCTGGAATAAAACCAGTTGGATCCATAGCTGTGACAGTACCTGAGGATTAAAATGATGTCCTGTGGTTTTAGCATCTGTGCTCTGAAAAAGAGATGCAGGCACATACATTCTAGATGTATAATCAGGGAATGGGAAAAGATTAACAAGCAATATCTGTCCTCTGTAACCAGCTTTGGAAACAACAATAATAAATCTCACTTGCTTATTTTATGGGGTCTAGTAAATATTTGAACCAAATAGTAAGATGCATCTATAAACAACTGAAAATGCAAGACTTCAGATGGAAGACCTTATCTTCAAGAAGCGATAGCAGCTAAACACTTCCTCTTGTGCCTCTTCACCTTTGATTGACCCAGTTTCCATCTGTGTACCACCTTTCTGCTGTCTGTCTCCTGAAATAAATAATATCTTGCTGATGGGGCAAAATTAGGATTCCGTGAAGCTTTGTCTGACTGACCTGAGTGGGGCTATGCCTATGCTATCTGCTTTGTCAGATGGTGGGCTAATTAATGCTGTTTCCCTGGTCTAGACGCCTGTCTCCCGAGGACTGGTTCTCCCTTAAAAATCCAAATACACTGGGAAAACAAATTCTCATCTTATTTGTTGTCTCCATAACCATCAGCAAGTATTTGAGAGTCTCTCAAACACCAGAGCTCTGATAGCGCAATTGCCATTTGGGTGTTTTTGCAGATGGAGGCAAAGGCTTCATGCTCACCTAGCAAGAGAAACACTTAAAATTGTCAGGGCCACACTTAGGCCAATATAGTTACATCAAAGGTGAGTCTTCAAGGAGAAAAACTGTTTTCCTGTGAGTTACTGGCCTAGTCCTTTCTGTATTTTTAGTAGTTTTGACTAGTTTTCTAACAGTCCTTAGAAATCCCATTGAAAGAAGACATAGAATACCGGTCAGTTAAGAAGAACAAAATTTAGTTTGTATCTTGCATACACAAGACAACAGGACAATTTAATACATTTTTCTGAATTCCTTATGTAATCCAAATAATGGCAATATTGTTCCATTCTTCTGTTTCTGTAGATCAATGTGCTAACAAATAAAAATCCTTTTCTGTCTTAAGGAACACTAATGGGCAAAAAAGACAGTGGTGTGCAAATACAAACTCGTATTTGCATGTTATTCAGGGTTACCTCATCGCCCCTTCACCAGATGCGAAACAAAAATCCAGGATTAATGCAGGAATTGGAGCAACATTACCACAAGAACAAAACGGTTGGAGAAAAGATTACTGTGACAAACAGTTGTTTAAATATTGTTATTTAATGTCTCTAACTGGGCTGCCAAAATCACTTTCTATCTGTCCTTCACCAGGAACAGGAAGGAAGGAAAATCTGGGTCCAGCAAGAAGCAGTATGCTGGGTCTTAATGCTCTGTACTTGGAGACTGACCCTGGGTCTTTTTTTGGAGCCTTGGTCTCATCATTTTTCAAAATCACTAGATTTTGCTTAGACTGTAAAACCACAGTTTTCCCATCATTTGGTTATGAAATGGCTCACAAGAAGCACAGCTAAAATCCAGTGTGGAATCTTTGAAAGAAGTATATGGGCCTTACAGCATACCCAGTCCAAATGTTGGTCATGGAAGAAATCCCAAACTGGGCATGGTTTTGGTTTCATTGTGAAACCCTTTGAACAGTCTTACAACTCTGTTTGGGTAATTTTTGTCCATGTTGAATAATTTCAGGACTATTTTCTTGCTGAAGAGAATTATTTTTCTTACTGTATTAAAAACACTGACAGAGTAACGTGCATACCTACAGCATGTTTCATTATTAGTACATAAACTAACAACTAAGTACTTTCCATTAAACATTTGAATCTCCTGTCCAGCAGTGCATGTCCATTAACATAAAACACAACAAATGTGCTGGACATAAACTAAAGAAGTTGAAATGAACTCCCCCTGAAACAATGTTTACTAGATCTGGCCACAGTATATGGGTTTCTGTGTGTGGGTAGGAGGGATGGAGGGTCAGTCAGTTGGTCTGTCTTCCTCTTGGCTGCATATATTTTGAGCAAACTCAATATAAAAAGCTTTCTTAAAACAGTAAACTATGCTCTGATTCAAAAGCAAAAATTAGATTTTATGCCTTCACAAATATGCTTACAGTTAGGTAAACCTGTACACTTTGCAGAAACAAAAACCTGCAAAACAACCTTCAAATTATTATTAAAAAAAATAGTCAACCAAAAATTTGCTTTGGTTTGTAACTTGGTTTTGAAATCATTTACAAAGCCATGGTTAAAGTCCTACTAGACAGGCTATAGAGCTCTGCGCTATTAAATACACTTATTTTAAACTGGGTTAGTCTGTCCTTCAGGGCAATGCCACAATAGTTAAGGTAGTGCCAAAAATCACACGCTTGCAAAATATTTACTTGGAAATAAGGAGTGTATTGAAAGCCAATGTCAGCGGTTTCAAGCTCCTGCCTCCACCAATCCCGTGATTCCAGGTAGTGGGAAGCACACCTGGACAGGTTTCCAGAGGCATAATGTGAGCGGCATTATGCAGGGGGTGGGAAAGGCTTAACCTCATACGGCTGCACAGTTCAAAAGTGTTTAATACTTGCTTTTTTTTTGCCTTTTTTTTTTTTTAAGGGTTTAACTTTGTCATGTGAACAAGCAATTGGATGCATCACAGGAACTGCTTGTTTCCTTTTAATGGAATGACATGGCACAGCAGTTCCCAGGCTGTAATATGTTGATTAGGGTTGTGTGTAAACTGCAATCAGGTGATAGCTGAGCTGCTTTGAAAGTATAAAATCAGAAGAGGAATACATTTAAAATGCATGATTAAGAAAGCTGGTATAACCAGGTGTCTGAGCTTCAAGTGCAGCGTGTGCTGGGAACAGTCCGAGAGCTGCTGATAAATTTAAGACTGGAGAAAAGGAGCCGAGTTGGTGCTTCCCTCCGTGGTTGTACAGTGCTGAGCACTGCATGTTATAAACAATAGATCTTTCTACAGAGAGTTAACTTATTCCTTAACCACCATGAGGGCTGCAGTTGTGTGCCTGAATCCCAGTTCAAGCATTTGCAGCTGCTCTGACATGTACTTTCTTTGTGCCCTTGGAAGCCAGCCACCCCCTCCCCAAAGAGCAGTCCTTATTTTTTCACTTTCCATGATTTCCCTGTGCTTGGGCTTTGAGGGGAAAGTTTCAGTCCAGTTTAAGAAAAAATGCTACATTTGACTTGACATATTCATTCTGTCTTAGCAAACACACTTTGCAACAAAAGCACTTGAGCATTAGGAAAACCTGGATAATCTGCTAGTATTTAGAAAGCCTACCTCTGCGTATGAGAGCACGTGTGCGTGTGTGTGCGTGTGCATGTGTTACCTCCAGATAACAAATGGTGATCTAGAAAACTGAAGGGTCACTTGAAGCTTATGTTCATGTTAGCAGCATTTGTTTTATTTTGTTTTTAACTGAGCAATACAAATTTTAAGAACGTATATATTGCAAAGCAAACACGACTCTACATCAGCCTTCTTTCTGTAAAAAAGTGCAAGTTGTTACCACCTCCTCCACGAAACATGTCTGTGCTAGTGTGCAGCTGGCTGACATTTGCGCTTATCTATGCTGTTGTCATTTTTGATTGTTGGATTAAACTTTGGAGAAGGCGGGGGAGAGTGGTTTTGTATGCCATTTATATAGGTCAGAAATTACTTTCTTTATGTACTGAATATAAGAGAGAGAAAAGAATGTGAAATTCATTGTGGCAAATACTGTGTGCATGTCTAAATTCCTGTATAATCGTTCAGTAACTTAAATACCCTGCAAAATAATAACATGTCACGGAACTAGCCAAATGCTTTATTTCTGAATTAAGTTCCACTGTGCATACAGCTCTTTTACTTTGGTACCACTTAACTTCAGGTGAAGGAGGAGGGGAAAAAAAGTCCATGTAACTAGAGAGAGCACTTATTTTAAGTTCTTATATTTTGGGCATGGGCATGCTAGTGTCCGCAAATATTTCACTGATTTGGGGATATTTGTGTTGCATGCAGTATCACTCACTCACCCCAAGTCGCACTGCGAGACACCTCCACAAAGTTCAGACAGGAAATAAGCAACTCAAACAAGTTTCCAAAGACAAACACTGACATTCATGGAGTAAGAGCCGGTATTGTTTTGCACGTGAACATGTGCGTACACATTTTATCTCAGACCATCAAGTCAGAGCTCTGACAACACTGAGGGTATGAGGAAAGCACAGGTGTATTTTTGTCACTGAGGACGAGGCTGAGGAAAGACTTTGATTAAAGCTGGTCTGGCTGGGAGAACACCTAAAGACACACTTCTGAAGCTCTTGTTAACATGACCCAGTTGAGTTGCAGTGCATGTAAGGAGTTTGACATTCAGATGCGCATGTGAGCATGCACAACCTCAATACGATACAAAACTGACAGTCAAATCCACAACAGTTAAGCTAGCTAACACCTACAATTTCCTTTTGGCCTCTGACACCAACTGTTTCTTGTAAGCAGAGTGAAAATGGTGTCTTCCTAAAGCTTCAGTGAATATGGTATTGTTGTCTGCTTCCTACTGTGAGCAACTGCATTATGAGAATGAGTTAGAAGTTGTTAATTTACTTTGTGCAGCGTATGCAGTTAGACTGGTTTTCCTCTGTTTCACCACAGGGTTGGTTTCTTTATCTGGAGCTGAAGCTGTCGCTTGTTGCCCTGATAACGTGCTTTCAGCTGTTCAGAGGCAGGTCTTGCTGAAATAAGGCGTAATTTTATTCATGGTGTAACCCTGGAGTGTCCTCTCAGCAGAAGCATACGGGAGTTATTCAGACTTGGGAACAGTAGTTTTTTGCTTGGATCAGCTGGTGCTTGTGACACTTCTGGACATCCGTTTCTAAGTAAATACATTTTCCTTTTCCAAGAACACACTGGTACGGTCAAAGTCAGGGACTTAAGGCTAATACGTTCCTATCGGTGGGACCAGTGGCCATATTTGGTTTCTCTGATGACCCAGAATCTCTCTCAGGCTGGAACTGCAGATGGGACGATGGACTGGCTGATTTGCTCTGGAGATCTGGGCAGTCATGTTAGGGGAGCTATAACGTACAGCAGTTTTTTAACTTCTTTTCTCTGTACAGTGTAACAGCAAGAGCTTAGTTTATGCATTATTTCTGCAACCTGGAACTCCCCCCCTAAGAACATGGATTCTCTCTTGACCTGAATCAGCGGGAGGGATCAGTTCTCCAGCAAAACTATGTCCATATGACCCTATGGTGCAGGGGCCACACACACTGTGGTACGCACATATCTGCTTGTGGACTCTTCTCCCAGGTTTTACAGCTCTGAGAAGATGAACTCAGTTCCCTCAGGACATACAAGCTGTAAACACCACTTTCTGACTTTCAACACTTTCTCAGTATTTCCTCACCTCCAGAAGCTCCACCTAGAACTGAAGTCAGAATCACATGGGAGGATAAAGTTATGTGTGATACTGTAGATGAAAAAGGATCTGGGGAGGAAGGTAAATATTTCTACTTCCCTCCTCTCGTATTTCCATGGTGTCCCCTTCCCCTTGCAGCCTACCTGTGCCCAGGACCAGGCTGACTCTGCTGGTAGCTAACTAGGTCCTGAATAGGTAAGGGCTCTCCTTCCCTCAGCAAACATCTGCTCTTTGTGCTGCCGGAGATGCCGTGCAGGCAACACGCTAGTAAGAAACTCCTTCCTCCTCCATCCGGCTCCAGCTCTTCCCTCCCAGTTCAGATGCCCCCTGTGGCTCAGAAACAATAACTGGTTTAGCAGTAAACTTTCACTGTTTGTAATTCAAATTATTTCAAAGGTTACTTTGTTGCCGTAAAACAATTTGAATGAGCTTTTGAGCCTTTCAGGGTATTACCCTTCTAGCAGCACACAGCTCTGCTCTCACAATTGCCTTGTTCCTTGCCATTATTGAGGGACAAATGGTCAAGGCAGGGCTGTGAGCTGATAACTGCTCCCTCGTCTAAAAGCATGTCTCCTCTGTGCTTACAGCAACCGCACATGCAATGACAGTGTGTTGTCGTTTAACCCCAGTTGGCAACCAAGCACCACACAGCCACTTGCTCACCCTCCCCCCATCCCAGTGGGATGGGGGAGAGAATCAGAAAAAAAAGAGGTAAAACCCGTGGGATGAGATAAAGGCAGTTTAATAGGACAGTAGAGGAAGGGAAAAAATAAATAATAATAATAACCATAAAAGAATATACAAACCAAGTGATGCACAATGCAATTGCTCACCACCCGCTGACCGATGCCCAGCCAGTCCCCGAGCAGTGATCGCTGCCCCCCGGACAACTCCCCCCAGGTTATATACTGAGCATGACATCATATGGTATGGAATATCCCTTTGGCCAGTTTGGGTCAGCTGTCCTGGCTGTGCCCCCTCCCAGGTTCTTGTGCACCTGGCAGAGCATGGGAAGCTGAAAAAGTCCTTGACTAGTGTAAGCACTACTCAGCAACAACTAAAACATCAGTGTGTTATCAGCATTATTCTCATCCTAAATCCAAAACACAGCACTATGCCAGCTGCTAGGAAGAAAACTAACTCTATCCCAGCTGAAACCAGGACACCGTGACAGAGGGGTGCTGGGTACTTAGTTCAAGCTCGGGCTGCCTTTTCATTATTTTGAGCGGTGGTGTCCCAGGTTACTTTGGAGATTAGTGGATGTTTTTACACTTAAACAAAAGGCAGACTGCCTGATTTTTAATTTTCCTAGATTGGAGAGAATTACTTTCGCATTCTCACTGTTACTATCCTGCTAGTTCTTTAGTGTATGAACTGTATTCACAGTAACCATGGATACATCTGTTAAAGATAAAGGGTCTCAAATCTGGCACCCAAAGTCACTGAGGCCATTTCTGAATAATGCCATCAAAAATCCATAATATTTCTCTTAACATAAGGAAAACAGCTCAGAATGCACTACAGGTACCATCTGATGACTATCCATTAAAATGGAATACAATTTAAACATTGATGATAAAAGAATGAAACATTAACATACCAGGCTTTCTCTCCACTTTTGTTCAACTAAATACAGTTAATAATAAAACTAAGATGCTAATAAGGATTGGATGTGAAGCAATTTAATATTAAAAATGTTTTTCAATAGTAGATGATGCTTATGTACTTTTGCAAACCAAAATAATTTATATTTGATTCACAACTTGCACCAACGTATGTTAAACATAAGCGTAATTAAAAGAAAGCATTCTCATGCTTTTTAGGTTCTGTCAGTTGGCATCTTGTGCTTTTTTGGGTTCCTGAAGAAAGAGGCCATGTGTACATTTGGTGAGCAAAAAGGATAAAAGAATTATAACCTTTAGTTCCATGCAAGGAAATGTATGTATATATGTAAAATGCAGAAGAGATGATCTCATGGAAAGAAGCCCTATTTCTATTAACGCCTTGTGACGTCTTTTTACTTTGTTTGCTCAATCTGGCTAGTTCTATTGTTCCCTCTAAAAATGACAGAAAATAGAATGTACAGCGAGTGAACTGTGTGTTGCTCCCTGCATTGCCATATAACATGGTCTGCTTCTGAGCTCTGCAACATCTGCTCTGTAAGCTGGATCCCAAATTTGTCCAGGGGTTTAAACACCTCTTACAAGCTGTAGGCACTTTCTCCCTTCCCTTCCTCCACTGCACAGTACGCATAGGCATAAATGTATATAAAGTGTTCCCTATGTGGAAAATCATTGCAATTTTTAAATTTTTTTTTTAATTGAGCTGGTGTGTAGAACTGCTGTGCCAGAGTATCCATGCCCTTTTACAGGGCTTCCCAGGAGCACAGTCAATAGCTCACGGTTCTACGCCATACGCTCTCCTCATTTGCCCATAGAAAGAGAGACCCTACAGTGGTCAATGCACTACAAATGCCGAAATAAATTAGGCAAATATGGAACAGAGCATACATTAAAGCAGCCTCAGGCAGCACTACAATATGTTAATGGAATAACTGTACAGTACAGCGACCATGAAAAACAAGATTAATGAGGTCAGGCAGTGTGGACATCCTAAGGAGGTGCAGTGAAGTCCAAGAGCCAGCTTTTTCACTAGGGGTGAATTATTTCTCATACAATGCTCCTGTACGAGAAACTCATATAAGCTGCAGAACCCAGAGTCAAGTCCACAGGACACTGGTTTCCTAAGAAGATCCTACTAAAATTGGACGTTGGGCATTTGCATGTACTGCTTAGGGAGAAGGTTCCTCCCTCTCACCTCACCCTTATTTTGAGATACTCTGTGACTCAAGAGTTTCTGGGAGAAGATGACAAGCAAACCGGCTTGCCAATGTCCCTGATTATTTCGATCCAAAGCAGCATTTGAGAGCTGCAAGTGAGAGCAGATAAAACTCTGCTCTTTCTTAAATCCCTGTTGTGAGAGAGGATCTGTATGTAGGTACTTGAGTTACAGCTGCTACCTGACTTCTGTTAGGAGGTGAGAATTCGATGCCTTTTTTAGTCCAGTCATCCCAAATGTGTACAGCCAACATTGTCCGTGCTTCTCTTTATTTGTCATTATTTAACTAAACATGCCTGAGAAAAATGCACCTCCCCGAATATACACTGTCAAGTATTTCAGTATCTTTGCTTGATCATGAAAAATCCACTTCTTCGTGTATTTTCAACAGACCTAGGTATTTTCATGGGTTTCAGGGGATAGGATTTTTTAGATGTAATTTTCTGAGTATTTTTTCATTTTATGTATTTTCTTTCTTTTCTCCTCTGGGTCAGAATAGGTGTTTCTGGGTTCTTTATTTGGTACTACATGAAAATGTGTCAGTGTAAAAGTATTCATCATGACTGTATTTTTCTTTCTTAACTCAGTAAAATATTTTTCTGCTTTCCTATTTCCTGTTTTTTATTACTCACTTTTTAGGGCTCAAGATCAGGCCACGATCCTTCCCTTTGACTACATTAATGATTTTAAGCCTAAATTCCCTTTTCTTTAAAGTCATACATTTGGCAGCCAATACTTTGACCATACAAAAAATCCACATGTGGTTGGGTCTTTACATGACCTCTCACATGTCCTCAAAACGTGTCTGAAATCCTTAGACTGCAATCTCAAATTACATCTAAATCAATCCATTATTTGTGCTTTTGTTTTCCCCCTAGGCTCCAAACGTAGGCAATGCAACTAAAATGTATGCCATTGATCTCTTCAGATCACAGAAGGCCATTTAGAAAATATAAATACTTCTTTGCACCAATCCAGTCAGTGGCCTATTTTAAATCAAAGACTGAAGAAAGTGAGACAGGGATTCATCCATAATTTTGTCATCTACTAGGCAAACTAACCTGTTTCAGAATGCGAATCTCATAATAAAACATCTACTTGAATTGTTTATATGCCATTAATTTTTTTGGCAGTTACATTATCAGTAGCAATAGTATCTGACTCTTGCTAGCTCTTTGCTTTAGCTTAGGGCCTTAATTGAATTAAAGGGTATGAACATGAAAGAAGTTTCAAGGCTCCCCTGTGTGTAACTTCTTCATGCTAAAATGGCGAACAATTAAAGGAATAAGATCTTTTTTTTCTTTTTGCAATTCCCAGTTGTATTTATTTGAAAAAGATAAGGCAACTTTGTTATCCTCTGGATAATAAAATCGGGGTTGATTTTGCCATACAAGCAAAGCAGGTCATTGCCTAGGGAAAAATACAGGAGGAATTGAATCTTCTATAATTATATTGGGGGTTTCTGAGGGAGAGCAAAGGGACTCCTGTTTGTCGAGGCAGCAATGTCTTAAATTCAGCTCTGGACAGACAAGCAATTAGAACAGCTTGTTCAGGATCACAGGATCAGTTTCTGTCCCCTGAAATGTGTAAGACAGATAACTGAGGCCCCTTTATAAGAAGAGGTGGCATTATAACGAAACAGGGTATCTTATGCATCATTGCTATAGTGGTGATAAAATGAAATGCTTGAATTTGAGTTTTTGCTTTTGCTTAAAGCTTTTGTTGATGCTTTATACACAAATTTTAGTGGGTTTTTTGTTACTGGGCTTTGTTTTGTTGTTTTTTTTTTTTGTTAAAAATAAAGCTCGCAGACTTAGAAACATCCAAAACATTAAAGAGATGACCTCCTAATCATGTAGCCTGCTCCACCCTAGTGCAATTTATGGAGTTTAAGGAAGCCATCCTTGGAGAAGGGATTGCATTTGTTGCGATCCACTATTACAGACAGTGACCCAGTATATTTAAAGCATCTCTAAAAAACAGTTTGGAAAAACAGGTCACAGAGTTCATGTTTGTGCTGTCACCAGGCCAACTGCTGTGCCTCAGATGGGAGATACAGAGCTGTGACTTTAATCTATGCAGGGTAGCCCTAATCACTGATATATTTAGACAGTCACATTATCAGCTGCAAGGTGGACCTGATTGCTGCTAAGAGCCTGGATCCTCCGTTGCACCAGTGCTCTGCCCGGTGTAGCTGTCACAAGCAGGCAGCTAAAATATTCTGAGGTGACCGACATCCATCTCTCCCGTCGGTCCTGTGTCTCTCCATGGCGGGCCCCACACTTGGAGCTCACTCCTGCTACCGCAGCGACACCTTTCTCCATGCTCAGGATGCATAAGTAGCCTGACGCACGCCATCCTTGTGAAGGACCACGCACCTGATGTCCTTCATCCACTAATGGACGTACAGCCCACGGGACCAGGATAGAGGTGGTCACATATAGCCCACAGGACCAGACTCCAGAAGCTGTATATTGTGGTTTTTGGGTCCTCAGCACCAAAAGTTTCACTCTGTAAATTTGCTTCTCTTGGGCCACAGCACACGGGCACAGCTACTGTGTGGCCTCGTGGACAGGGCCATGTGTTGTAATTCAGGGTGAGGAAACACGTAACGGCCTAAAGGAGTGTTAGTTAATCAGGGGTTAAACAGGAATCATACAGGAACAAAAAGACTCTCCTGTCCTGGCTTTTCCTTCTGTGCATGCCTGTGGGTGCAGCTTCTGTTATCCAAGCCCTCTGCAGCTCTCCCAGAGGCAGCGAGGTGGGGGGCATCGGTCATTAGCCCAACGTCCCCTCATCTCTGGGGGGAGCCAGTTAGAGCCGGGGCCAAGCAGCGGGGGTATGGGAAAGCCTGCAAAAATCTGAGAGGAGGAAAGGGCTGACTTTTCTTTTCTTTTCATAAAAGGCTTTGCTAAGTGAAGGTAAAAACAATTACCCACCTTTTATGAGCTCTGGGATGTACAAATGATGTACCCAAATAAATTTGAAATGCTTCACTACTTGCAGTTACACATTGTCTTTGCTTTCTGTCCTGGCAAGTTGAAGAGTGTTTACAATTTTTTGGTTTTGCAGGGGACATCCTTGATTCTCTTCAAAGTACTACCTGTGCATATGAAACTGAAAGTAGAAATGCATTTATTCCTCTTATGGAGTAGGACTTTCTTTGTGTTAATAGAATGACTCCAATTTAATAGTAAAACTTTAAAGTCTGCTAACAGAAAACATTTTCAAAGTTCTTTAGAATTTAATTCTCTGTTTGCATCTAAATTGCGAACAACTTGTTGAGGAAAGTGTCCGTTGAACTGTGTTTTATCTGTGCTGTAATCCATGTGGTAATCTACCGGCTTTTAAAGTTTAACATTTCTTGTTTTTTGTAACAAAATATGCCATTCAAATCTTTAACTATTCTGGCATCAATTTTTAAAAAAGGGGGTTTAGTTTTTTTTAGTATTGGTAGAAGGATTCCAATAATTCAAGCTAGCAAAGGGATGACATTTGTTGCCGTTTGTGTTGCCTGATTTGCAAGGGAGAAACAGTTCATTCAACCATCCTAGAAGTAAAAATAATTGCTCTTACAATAACGTATATATTCGAAGTGTCCCTTCAGTATTTCAGTAATTTTGATAGCTTTTAAACCCATTTTTCATGTGCATGGGGTAAGCAAAGTTCTCCAGTCCTAGGACTTCTTAGAGTCACGCACTAAAGGGCTACTGAGAAGATATAGTTCCTAACAAGCATCCTCTGGACACTGCCTCTCCACAACGCCTGATCTCATACTCTGCTATTGGCAAGAAGGAACTCATCTATTTCCCAACATTTTAATGCTTTGTCAGTTAAAACTGAGAAAAACAACAAGCGTGAATGTCAGTCAATAGGTCAAAAGCCAGGTGAAGGAAAAGAAAATTGGCTTGGTAAATTTTAAAGGAAAGGTGTCTAAATCATTCAGCACAGTGAAAAATGTTGTAAAATCTTACTCTCTTTCCACAGAAGTCCACAGCAGAACTCTTCTGACATCAGAAGAAAGCCTGTTGAATTTGGGAAGTGTACGCACCAGCAAACAGCTGACATCAGTGCACAATAATGTGTTGACCTTATGCTTCCAGAACAGGAATGCATGGATAAACAGGCTGGTCACCTTCTTTTCAAGGAGTTAGTGCGATTGATATATAATCAATGAAGAAGCTAGTAATGATAACTATAAAAGTACTTGGAGAGGACTCATGGCAGTTATAAAACAAAAATATTCCACTGCCTTTGTTTCATTTGCTTCAGAAATGAGTACAGGTAAAATTCTCCTCCACCCTCCATTAAACATCTGCTTGATCTCCAATCTTTGGAGTTAATGAGCAACACTATTGCATTTTTATGTGCCCATCCATACCTTTATTTACTACAGGTAATCTTTTATGTCTCTGTCTTCACAGAGGAGGGTGTTTACCTTTATCAGGAATAGCAAAACTGCTATCGTCTTTGTTCTAAAACCTCCACCGATGACAACCATTTCTGTGGTCAATGTAACTACTTTATAGCTGGAGTGGAGAAGGTACAGCAAGTTTCTGGCATTTAAAAACACAGGGTCAAAGTGATTTGAGATGATTAGATTAAAAATGAAATGAGATCCACAGTTACCAAATGCACTGAGAGCTGGCAAAAGGTGAAATTTCCATCTGCAGCCTGAGAAAGTGGGATTCTTCACACCATCAAAGCTCTCTGAGGTATTGAGCCCTCATAGCTGTTGTGTTAGTCTGAGAGTTGTAACTACTCTTCTCTTCAAATCTCAAGCAACTGAAGTACATCCTTGTTATGCTCTTGGCCATTGGCTGAAATATTGACGTAAAATCAACAAAGCAGAAAAGTAAGGTTTGGTTCATCGTTCTAAGACTGTCTGTTTTGTGTTGAAATCACTGCAGTAGTCTAGCAACTTGAAACGTGTACATGGAAAATCCACGTTCCAATCACTATTTCTTACTATAGATTCCACCACCTTAAGAAAGAAAAAGATGACCAGCCTTCAGGAAATATCTGTTATTACTAAGCCATCTTTATATAAACTAGTGAATTTGCCTTTGATATGAAGTAGGAAATTGTGTAACTGACAGCCAGATCATTTCCTCTAGTACTATAGCAACTGAAGGAGCTCTCTTATGATCACTCCTGGACCTCCCTAGTCATTTATTTATACTGTGATATCAATATAGAAAACCCAGAGGGTATGCACCCACACTTGGAGGTAGGTTTGAACAGATCTGGAATTTTCTGAGCGGAAAAAAATTGTCAAAGTTTTTGGTTGTTTTTTGCTTTTTTTAATGCGAAACAGAAGTGTTTGGGTGCTGGCAGCACCAGCTCTGGTATGGCTCTACTGAAACCATGCTGCCTGGTAGATGAGGCTGAAGCTCTGAGCCGGTGGGAGGAGATGACTCTGCAGGAAATACCCTACAGCTCCAGGGTAACAAAACTGAGTGGAAACAATGAAGGCATGTCTATGCAGAGGAAAGGAATGCGCTGCAGACATTCCCTGCCTTGGCCTTGCACATGTTGGTTTCTTGGTATGAAGTAGCGCAGTTTCGGGGCCTGAGCTGGCTGCAGTGATGAGGCATTAGAGAAGGGCTGAGACAGCTGGTGGGGCTCCACCTGCTTATGGTGGAGCACAGCACCATGTTCTTGTTCCATAGTGTAGATGTGCATGGTTTTAGCTCTCCCTTCTCCCCTGTTATCTCATATGAATTTCTACTTACTCCCTCTCCACTGACTGCTAGCTGAGTTGTGGGGCACAAAAACCCAAGGTGAAGAAAATGTTGCTGCAAAGACATTTTGTGCAGATCTTTAAGGGATGCTTCATGCGACTGCTATATCTCTTATGTAATTTTTTATAAGCAGGCTTTCAAGAAGCAGTGAATTTAAAAAAAAATCATGTTTGAAGAAATCAGAGAGTCCTCTTAAATAATTTAAAAGTGAATTAAGATGCGAAAAAGAAAAGGAAAGAAAAAGTTCTGAAACAGTAGGTTCATCCTCTGCAAGCTTGGGATCTTGTATTAATGCATTGTGTAGTTGTGAAGAAAATGGCTTTCTATCTTTGCCTGTATGTTAGATCCTGCTGGAACACTCTGTTCCCTGCTCCCAGGAACACTTAATGCCGCTCAAAGCATGTGTACCCAGCGCTACATGGAAGAATCGAGCGGCTCCTCCCACACAGCCAGGCACATCTCCTTTCTATTGTAAGAGGGGTATCAAGCAGCTTTTTGTTCCTCTGCCTCTGGAAATGCATCAGAGACAAACACGGGGGGAAAAATGGTCACTGTCTGAAGGTGGTGTTCGAAGCAGAAGACGAAAAGACTTAGATCACAAGGCTGTGCTTTTTTATATTAATAAATGCTATGCATCTCTCTCTTTTTTTTTAATTAAAAAGCTGTGCTTTTCTTTTTTTTCATCACAGGCCTGTTTGAGACATCTGGTTAATCTAAATCAGAACTAATGGCCTAATTTTATAGAGGTGTATATTTCTGCTGTCAAGATTTTTGTGGCTGTTTTAGTTAGTCTTTTCTGATGTTCTTTAAAAACAATGGAGGGAAAAAATTATTTCTTTTTTGGTGAGATAAAAGTAGACTACTGTCTCTTCTTGTATTTAGGCCCCTCTCCCTGCTTTTCCAGTGTTATCAAGCATGCTCATATAAGATACTTGTATTAACAGTCAGATAGCTCTTGTGTTCTGTAAAAACAGTACCATTAAAAACCAGGAACTTTTTTTTTCCTTTTTTCTTTTTTTTTTTCCTTGGGAAAATGGGAATTGGCAATTTATAGGCAATATAGGACAAAGCAGGTTCTTCAGTTTATGGCCCATGTCTCAGAAAGGAGAAAAAGCAAGCGGTGGGACCTCTGAGATGCAAAGTCTTGGGTTATGTGCCCTAAAATCATGATCATGTTCATTTGCAATTATATGGATAATCTCATCAAAGTCAGGGAGATTACTCACATGAGAGAATTTAGGAAAGTAAGTTACTGAGTGTTCAGGTTTGTTCATTGCTTCTGGGGAAAGAGTTCGAGTCGCACGGGGACTGGCCAAATAGATTAATTTTGGGCATGCAACATGCAATACAATCCCGTTAAAGGGAGGAATGACTACATTTTCACACAAGCGTGTTTGAAGTATTCACACATAAATGTAGTTGAATGCCAATACATATACGGTTACACAACCAAATAAGAGCTGTGTATCTGTGATTTTTAAATTTTTTTTCCACCTGATTATATCCAGGAAGGTAATATACAGACTCTCAATGTGATGTTCCCTCAGCCTGCCAAATCTGTCCTAGAGAACTAATTATATTAATTTTGTCCTGAGAATTCACAGGCTAAATTTCTGTTTGAGACTGATTAAAATGCCGGGGTTAATACCATTGCAAGGAAAAGAAAAAGCTGTAACAGGAGCAGTGCCGTGACTACAAATGATAATGGGAAAGAAAATAAGCTGTGGTAACTGTTGGCTAGGAAAAATGAAAAAAAATTATGTGTCAGTTTTTACAGCAGTGTATTCATCGCACTGATATGCAGGATTTAGATATGACAGACCACAATGAAAGAATAAAAAAGCAGCTAATGTGAAACCATTTGTCCTCCAAAGCCAGACCCAGCGCTGAATGAAACATGTGCAGGAGCACCTGATTTACAACCAAAAAAATCACATCCAGCTTTGGCAGAGGTTATGAGTTTGTGAGGCAGGTGTGTATGTCTATCTACATATTACAGTCACTGTTTTACTGTTTCTTCTGTCTTAATAAGTGAATAGTGGGCAATCTCCTTTGTAGTCTGTGCAGGCCTAGCCTAAAATCTCCAGTGTTACCATTACAATGTCTCCATGTTTTGCTATTTTGAGGTATTTTTGAGACACGCAGATTTGCTGAATGTTTGTAGCTAGTACTTAATAACTGGTTCAAAGCAGCCATCCATTTGAAAGTCTATCTAGTTTCCAAATCACAAACCTAAATAAATCTGCTTAAGACTTTCTTATGCATAACTGGAGAGTCAATGGAAGGGTTCTTTTTTCAGATATTTTAAAGGACTTTTAAAAATCTGTCTAGATTTTTTTAACTACAGACAAGATGCCAAGGAAAAATAAATACTTGCAGGACCAACATATTAGTTTCTTAAAATTTTTAATTACTTTAATGAAATTTGCACTTAAAATCTGCAGACAATCACAGTTTTAATTCCAACAGACAGGAAATATTGTTATAAAAGTATCATTAAAATTCATGGGTTTTGGCTAATATAGTTAGGCTGGTGGACTCTCCACTGCATGGAGCTCTGCTCTGGAAATTGTGTCTTTGTAAAAAACACGCTTGGATGAGTTTAGATGGATTGGATGTTTAGATGCCTATTCTGTGGCCAAACGTTATGCAGAAGGCTACGTTATAATCCATAATGGTTTTGCTGTCCTTAATGTCGTAGTTGATAAGCATGTTCTAGCTGTAATCTTGTTTCCCTCCTGCTGATTTCACGCCTCCCCAACTACTAGCATAAACACCAGAAGAAACCAGCTCTTGGTGGTGCTCAGGACAATATTTGTCATTGCTGTGACCCCTGCTGACGGTGATGACCCTGCTTTGGGCCTTCAAACCTAGAAAACAACCCTTCAAGAACACCAGTTAACTTGATGCGGGATTAAACATGGGACTAAATGTTAGGCCTCCCCCTGCTTCTTTAAGCTGCTTCAGCATCATGAAGAATCCCTGAAATGCCTAAGTGGGTGTTGGGATATTCTTCTTCCAGCAGGTTACCGCTGCCAGTTCTCCCTCTGCCCGCCCACAGAGTGACCACCAGCCCCATGGTGACTGACACAGGCTGTTCTGGCAGTCACCAGTCAGTCTAAGAGCCCATATACAGCCACTACAGCCAAGGGGATTTTGGAATGATTTCAGGCCTTCCTGAGGCTATACTGCTGGTCAGGAAAGAAAGCTCTGGGAAGCAGAGAGCTATAAACCTATTTATCACCCCTCCCAGCTGAGCTGCACCATGAAAAACTACAGGAGAGGTAAAAACCTGGAATTCGAGATGACATCATTTGATTGCAGAGCATGACAACAAATGGTTAAATCATTCTCTTCACTTAGAAGCTCCTTTCGCTTCAGTATTATTGTTAATAGCTTTCCCATGCAGGATTGCACTGTCAGATTGTTTATCTCATCTATATTAGTCTCTCCTGTTTTATTCATAAGTGCATACAAATGAAAAAATGGATGTGTAATAATGGTTATGTACAACTCTGAGTTGTGAGGAGCTCTCTATTGACAAGCTTTCAAATCATCTGCTTCTATTGTCTTCTTAAATTTTTGTTGTTACTGGATCCAAACTATGATCGCTTTGTTAAAAACAAGCGCCCCGTGTACTGCCACACCTGCTTCTATCCCACTTGAAAAAAAAATCCATCTTTATAACAAAAACAGAATACTATTTTCTGAATTTGCTTTTTATCTGCTACATGTGCATGCTGTCACATGCTGTTTGCTGAAATCAAAGCAATAGCATAGGAAAAGCCTTCTGTTGGATCTGTCCTGGCCAGATTCTGGTTTCTGCCACCTGAGGCTCACACCACAAGGAATCTCTTCTCTATGAGTGGTCCCTTTGAAATCAAACTTATCCCCCACAGAGCAAGCCTTTTTCTGTATGGAGTAAGTGCAGCAGAGTTTGTCATTTTAGGATGTCATGAGCTGATTTTCCTGAAATTACTTTTGCAGAACATACTGTAGTTGTAACCAACGCTGACAGCTTCCCCTTCCCCCTTCGAGTCTTTCCATCCCCTCTCAAGCTTCTGCAGCGGCAGAGATGTTCATTGGACTATTGCTGGACCGCAGAATAGGACTCTGGCTTATGGGACTTGTCCCACTTGCTTAAACAGGACTCTATTTGTGTGAGAAATGGTTTGAGGAATTCGTTGCCCAATAGACCAGTCTACAAATGCAGAGTGCGTGTTGGGTGGTGCGGGTGTACATGTGTGTGTGCACACATGAGCATGTTGAAGGGAGAAAGGGGGTTCCCAATGTGGTCACAGATCAGACTTTTGCCCTTTCTCTGACTCATACCAGTCTGTCTTATGCTTTCAAAAGCAAGACTTCTCCATTTTGGAAGAATATGTGACTGACTTCTTCAGCCCCACACTTTTTCAGGATAAAACACTCATTGCTACAACACTGCGGTTACTTTCAATGTCATAATGCTGGGTTGAGAGAAAGGCTTGCAATCATAGCTGAAGAGCCCTTATCCCTGCCCCACTGCAGAGTGCCGCTTTGCAAGTGGACTGGATCCATTAGACAATTCTGAGCCCCGGTCTGAGCCCAAGCTCGAGTCCAAACATGTCTTGTGGCAACACAACGTGAATGGCAGCCTGCTCTCAAGGATTGGCTTTAGAGAAAAAAATTATGCCCAAGATGCGCCTTTACAGGCACCGAAAAGCACTCACCCTGCAGCAAGGGGGGGCAACTGCTTCTGTCTCCATAATCCAAGTCATGCGGCCAAAGATTTCCGAGAAGGACTCCAGTATCACCACTGTAGCTTGAGGGGTGCCTGCTTGAAAACTTTACAGAACAAGAAGGGAACTCACAACCAGGCCATGGGGTCCTGTGGGGAGCAGCGTCAGGGCTGGCTACGGACTCTCTGGGTTACATCTGCCTCCTGGAATAGCAACTTAATGTCTCTACAGCTGTAACTACATATTCAGAGCAAAGACTAAAAAGAGCGAAAACATTAATAAATGTTTTATGCATCCCATGGTAAGCTTTCCTCTGCAGAAACAAAAAATAAAGAAGCAACCTCTTGCTATATGCTTTCAAATGCTTGCTAAATGACAAAAATAATGTGGCATTTTAATAACATCAACCTACACTAAAAATAAACTCTATACATAGAACGGATTGTTGTTGTATTTTATGTATTGCAAACAGTACTCTTCAGCTAACAGGTGAGAGAAAGCTTATGCCAATCTAAGGCACATATACAGCTTTTTGGAAACAAATACCAATTATTTCTCAGCTGTTACTTCTTTATTAGGTCAATGCCAAACAGTGCAAAACCATAGCTAGAACTGCCTGGAATAAGAAGAGAACAGACCTAACGCTTTTCTACACTGAAAGGCTTTAACAAGATACTGCATAAAAAACCTGTAACACCTTCACACTTTCTTGCATTTCCTTATTCTGTCAGGAATAATTTCCCAAACACAGAAAAAAAAAATCCATGCTGTACATGTAGTGTATTTATTTTCATAAACAAATATATATTAATTCAGACTCTAGGACCAGAACAAATTTTTTAAAAATCAAATAATTCTAATTCTTCTCTTTTGAGCTTTCAAATCTTCCCACTTACCATAAAGAACACTTAATAGTTTCCTTCAGAAAAAGCTGGGAAAAGAGCGTGTTGCAATAGTTGCAGGGTGTGTATGTGTGTGTGGCACAGATAAAAGTAGTTGTATTACTATTAGTTATTTCCATTATGACAGAACTCACAAAGTGCTAGGCTCTCTCCAAACCAATAGCGAGAAACAGTTCCTGCCAAAACAACATGAAAGAAATGTTGTAAAGGTTGTATTGTATTGCTTGAAAGTTAGGAAATATCAGAAGCTGGGTTGCCAGTGCAACCTTAATTCAACCCTTCTGTGCATACTCATTATGATCCAGTCTTTAATTACATGATCACATACTCTTTTTCTTTATTTTCTCTCCCTAGGGCCTCTGCTTCATTTAAAGTATCAGATGGGCTGAATAAGGCAGTTGTTAAATGTTTACATTTATCTTCTTCAGCACCCTGCCGTTAAGGTATCAGTGAGTATCTTGCACTATTGACCAGGCAAACTGCCTCCTCTGTGTCTGGAGCTGCAGAGGCAGGAGTAGACAGCTGGGACCTGGCCAAAGAAAGTCAGAACCACTTCATATATCCCAAAATGTACAGCTGCCGAAGAAGTTCAGAGCAAAATAGCAGATCAGTGAAACACGCTGGCATACTGGCATGAAGCTAAGGTACAAACCAGCAACAGGCTAAGGTATGGCCAGTTTCTCTGATGTTCTCCACTGAAGTCCTATAAAGGAAAGCTGACTTTCCCTGATCCCATGAGCTGTATGCCAAAGTCTTCATCATCGCTAAGAGCCTGCATACTTTAAAGATGAGGATCTTTGTAAGCATTTCACAGGCAGGAAATGGCAGCAGCTCCTTTGCTATCCCACCACAGCACTGAGATGGAGGCGGACTTGCCTAGACTGGGAAAACAAGACGGTTCTCTGCATCAGCAGCTCCTGTTACCTTGTTCCTTCCCACAGCTAGGGATGAGGTCCTGCTGGCAGGCATCTCGCAGAGCCTTGGCCTCGAAGCTACACTTGAACTGCTTGCTGGCTGCACAGTAAGAACACCGAGGTAGTTCATTCCTCACAAGTAGACTGGATCTGTATGCACAGCCGTTTACCCTTTCCATAGACAAGACCCTCTTTATACATGCTGTAACTGTTTGGAAGCAATAGGAACTATCAAAACTTATCGATTGCTAAAGCGCTCTGAATTTATTGACTTTGCAGGAGGTTTGAGGGAAACCCTTTGATGGTCTAGCAAGCTTTATTAAAAAAAAAGATAAAAAAATCTTGTAGATTTCTTCCCCTCTTGCAGAGTGTGGCATGACGTGCATGCTGCCACATTATGTTCATAAAAGTACAATTCAAGGGGGATGATTCAAATCTGAACTGAACAGCCCTGCTGTCCATAACAGTTACTGCTGTAGCAAGCTTTTTAAACCTCATGTTTTGGGGTGCTACTACGTAAGACCACTTAGCTACTTGGGAGTTACTAAAACTCCTTCTGAGCATTTGATTCTGTCTGGAACTAAGTAGGAGAGATGAGAAACTGGCCCAGATAAAGCTCAGGTCCAAGCAAAGGTGTCACACATTTTACTCTTTTTTTGTTGAAGTATTTCCAGTAGTTATTTTCGTGTAATTGCAATGCTTTGAAAATAACGTCCATTTTGCACAAGAGAAGTGATATTTTCCAGTAGGATTATGGACCTTGTTGTGAAGGGGAAGAGAAGCATTTGCTGCTTCGAGGTTTGAAAGAGAACAGCAAATTCCAACCTCTGAACAGAGCAGAAATGGCAGCTCTGGATATGCCCACATATGCTGCGGAAGCACTGGGAAGAAAGGAGGGCTGGCACCTATGGAGCAGCAAGAGGACGGGCCAGGTTGGCAGCTCCTCCCTTCTCACAGGACAGAGGGACAGATCACTAATTAATATTCAGAGGTTAGTGGGGAGAAAATAGATGAGACTGTGCTCTAAAACCCACACCAACATTTTTAGTATGCAGTAAAGTTCTGAGTTTAAACTCTCAGGATTATCTTTTGAAGGTGTTTTGCAGATGCCCCTTGTGTACAGAAAGTCAAAAAGAGAGTCCCTTGAGGATAGATCCTGAGCGCAGAGAAAAGACCAAAAGCACTATTCAGGTACACCTCTAACACTAGACAAGCAAAAATGGTGTACTTACATCTTCTATTCAAATCATTTCACACGTGTATGCTTATATATTTCATTACTGAATTATTTTTACTGAAAAAAAAATCTTAGAATTTAATTGTGTGTTATTATTGTGCCTTTAATGGCTTGCTTTCTGATCTTTGACTGGAAGAACTGTACATGTAAGTATTAGGCTGTATTTTGTTTGCAGCTTTGCATAGGGGCAGGGCGTATACCCTAGGGGAAGAATGAGTTTTCTATCAAAGAAGCTACACTTTGTGCTTTTAACAAAAAAAGAAAAAAAAAAAAAAAAAAGGACTTCTGCTGCTTCTTTCATCTCCCCTTTGGTTTTGCAAAAACGGAGACGTATGGCATTAGGAAGCTTGAGGCTTTACACTCTTCTTGGCTATCACTAGCTGAGTAATATACATCAGTCCTCCCGTCCACTCAGGGTTTGTCCCCTTTCAAAGCAAGCGACAGAAAAGCTGGCATAATTGTACAGTCCCAAGAGAGAATACGTCATTGAGCTGTGTGCATGAGGTGCATGGAAGACTAAAAGTTGTATTTCTGGGGTGTCCTCAAAGAACCAGGGCTGAGGTTTGGCCAGTGGCCTGTGAGAAGACACCTCCGCCGCTGACCAGCGCGCCCTTCGCTTTGCTTGCACCCACGGGCCTGGTGGCCCACCAGCAGCCCAGAGGCAGGGCTTTCACTCTGCGTGGAGGACCCTGCCTGGAGACCCCGATGTGAACGTGGTCTTAAGGCCACGGTAAACAAACGTGAGGACAAATCCATGCTCGGGGTGCTGGGTACAGGAGTGGTCCCACTGGAGCACCCCTGGGGCTCTGAGAGAAGGCAAAAGGGGCGAAGCCACACTGATCGCCGAGCACCCCTGCTGCAGCTGGCTTTACGTGGGGAGACATGTACGGGCACGCCTCCGCGCACAAACAGGCCGCCGGCTGCTGAGCCGACGCAGGACAAGGCGCACCGACAGAGCGGGGAAAGCAGCTCACCCGCCTGCGCCCTCTCGCTTCCCCCCGCGGCCCGGGCGGCCTCCAACCCTCCCTCCNCACGGCCGCGGAACATGGCAGCCTCGCCCGGTTACGCACCCCGCGCAGGCAAGCAGGCAGGCGGCCCGGCCGTGCCGCTGGTCAGCTCCGCGCCGCGCTCCCCCACCCTGCCCACGCCGGTGCGCGGATCGCGGGCGCCGCTCTCCCTCGGGCGGGACCTGCGCGGGGATGCACCGCACAAGCGCCCGCCCCGCTCCCTTCCGCGCAGCGCAGCGCTATCCACGCAGCTCCCCGGGTGGGGGACCCCCCCCCGCGCCCACGCGGCGCGAGCGCGCTCTCCCTCCGCGCACGCGGAAGCAGTTGCGCGGCGCGTAGCCCCTTGCGCCCAACTCCGCGCATCCCCGCGCACCCCGGCTCTATTTGTTTACAATCGATTACGTCACCCTCCCGTTCGCCGACCCCTCCCCGCCGCCCGCCGTCACAATGGTGCGATCGCTCGATTGGCGGCGGCGCGCCCCCGGCGCCCCGACGCCACTTCCGCCCGTCGGTGGCTATAAGATGGAGCGGCGGGGGGATAGTTCCCTTCGCCCCTCGCAGCAGGAGATGCGGGGTGTGCTGCTGCGGCCGCCGCTGCTGCCGCCGCCCCCCTGCCGCAGGAAGAGGAGGCGGAGGCTGCCGCCCCCGGGATGTGATCTGAGCTCCGCCGCCCGCTCCTCTCCCAGTTAGAGCTGCGCCGCCGCCGCCCCCCGTCCCGCTCCGCGCCCAGTCCCATCCCGTCCCAGCGCCGGCCGCCCCGGAGAGCTGGCTGCCGCCCGCCGCCGCCGCCGCCTCCATGCATCCCGCCCTGTACACCCGGGCCAGCATGATACGCGAGATCGCCGCGGCCGTGGGCTTCATCTCCAAGTTCCTGCGGACCAAGGGGCTGATGAACGAGCGGCAGCTGCAGACCTTCAGCCAGAGCCTGCAGGAGCTGCTGGCAGGTGAGGGCGGCGCGGGCGCGGCGGGAGCCGCGCTGCCCCCTTCGCCGTGGGGCCGCCTGCCCGGGCCGGCGGGGGTGCGGGCGGCACCTCCGGGCCGCGGCAGCGACGCGCCCTGCGGGCGGCCCGAGAGGGGGGAAAGGGGAAAAGCGGCTCCTCCGAGGGGCTGGAGCCTTCGCGGGGGCGAGCGGGGCTCCGCGGCCGTGGCTCGACCCTTCCGGGGACCCCCCGTGCCGAGCCGGCCCCCGGCGGGCGGGGGCGGCAGGAGCGGGCTGTAAACAAAAGGGGTTCGGGCGTCGCGCAGGCAGCTCCCCCTTGGCTCCGTAGACAAAGCTTTCGGAGCAGCCGGGACTTGGGCTCCGCTCCAAGGGCTCAAACCGTCCGGTTTCCAGAAGGAAAAATGCTGCGAAGTGGCTCTTTTGTCAAGTAAAATTCAGCGGTAGACGATGAGTCTCAGTTCCCCTTTCTTCTGGAAACATCTTAGAGCCACCCGACAACCCCGGTTAGGGTCAAATACCGAGGGTTTCTTCGCTGCCCTGTGGGTTTTGTAATCCGGAGCCTGTGTCCCAGTGTGCTTGATAGTGGCTACAAGTAGCCTCAGACCGATAGGGTTTTGGGTGGGATAAAACTCATAAGGTAAGTGAAGTCATTGGCATCTCGCCCTGGAAAACGGGCTGGGAAGAGCAGTAGTGAAATACTGCTTGAGTCAGTCAGTACATGCTGCCCAGCTCCTTCCCTAGTCAGTTTTGGGTGTTCTTAGAATGTGAGGAACTAAGCATGGGTGTGATCTCAAGAAGATGCTGGAAAGGGGCTTTTTTCCTTCTTGGTTCATGGAGTTTTGAATCCCTTGCGTTTTTCTGCTGTATGTATGTAATCACTTTTAAAATACTTGTTTCTATGAATGCCAGGAAGCTGCATTTCACCCTTTCAGATGGCAAACATTGTTCTCTGTCTATGGTAGCATGAAACAGTAACTTATGTACATGAGTACTTCCCAAGGGACACTGCTTGCGTAAATAATCACCAAAAATAAAGGCTATAATGATTTTTTAGGTCACTTATTCTGAAATAATAAGTGTCTCAACATCCTGAGGTGTGAGATTTGTGAGAGAACAATGTTCACTGTACATTTTTTTGAATACAGAATTAAGGAGGATAATCTTTTTTTTTATTTTATAGAACATTATAAACACCACTGGTTCCCAGAAAAGCCATGCAAGGGATCAGGTTACCGATGTATCCGGATCAACCATAAAATGGATCCTCTCATTGGACAGGCAGCACAGCGGATTGGATTGAGCAGTCAGGAACTGTTCCAGCTTCTTCCAAGCGAACTCACTCTATGGGTTGACCCGTATGAAGTGTCCTATCGTATTGGAGAGGATGGCTCAATCTGTGTGCTGTATGAAGCTGCACCAGCAGGAGGTAGCCAAAATAACACCAACATGCAAATGGTAGACAGCAGAATAAGCTGTAAGGAGGAACTTCTCTTGGGCAGAACTAGCCCTTCCAAAAGCTACAATATGATGACTGTATCAGGTTAAGATATAGTCTGTGGATGGATCACCTTAAAATGGATGGATAAATTTGGTTTTTACTTTGGGTGGGCACCTCGGGGGATGGATTATGGCATTTAAACCATGTCACAGCTGTGAAGATCTGGCACACGTTAGAGTGGTATACTTTAAAGTGACAGTGCCATAGTTTGGACAGTACCTTTCAGTGATTTAATAGCCTGTGAGTCAAAATGATTGCAACTTGCTAGGGAGTGAAGAAGATCTAGGAAGGGTCAGTTTCTCCAAGACATCTTACTTAATTTCTACACCAATTTTCAACCCCAATCTGTATTTATAAAGTGATTCTCTGCAGTGGGTCTTTCTTGCAGAGTAAATTTGCACTATTACATTTATTAATTGTTAGCATTTTTGGCAGCTCAGTAACAAGACTTATGAACACGATAGTACTGGAAATTTTATTTTTCAGACTTTTACCTAGCACTTACAAATATGTATAAATGTACATAAGATAAACTAGTAAGTATGACCTGGGGAAATGGTCAGATCTTTGCATTGGCCTCAAAAGTAGCAAGTGATCAGAATCTGCCATGGCAACAGGCTGTAAAAAGACCATATAAAGACACTGTCTGAACTGTGGTGTTAGCACCAGCCAGCTATCTGTACATTTGCTAGCTTGTAGTTTTCTAAGACTGAGTAAACTTCTTATTTTTAGAAAGTGGAGGTCTGGTTTGTAATTTCCTTGTTCTTAATTGGGTAAAAGTCTTTTCCACAAACCACCATCTATTTTGTGAACTTTGTTAGTCATCTTTTATTTGGTAAATTATGAACTGGTGTAAATTTGTACAGTTCATGTATATTGATTGTGGCAAAGTTGTACAGATTTCTATATTTTGGATGAGAAATTTTTCTTCTCTCTATAATAAATTGTTTCCTATCTTGGCATTTTAATTAATCTCTTGTCGTGATTACATAGGATCAGTTAAACTATTTTTGTCTCACAGTAGAAATGAAATAGGTACTATAAAAGCTTAAGAACATCAATGGCACCCTGATGCTAGGGAACACTTGGTGCAGACATGGATTAATGAAGACCTCATATATAAAGGCGTGGGAAGTTTAGGGAAACACAATGATGTACATGTCACTTTAAACTTTTTAAAAATCAGTCTATGGAAATAACTACAGGGCCAATAATTCCAGGATATGAGGAAAAGGTACAGAAATAACATCCACCAAAGATGACTTGAATAAATCCAGAGGATTAAAGTTTACTTGGCTTCCTGATGAAGGATATAGCAAAGCTAAATGTCCATTTTGACCTACTTGCTCACAAGTTCTCAGTTCTTCCCTGATGGATTCCCTGCTCAATAAGAGTTTCTGGGACAAGTGTCCCTTAGCCTTAAGAGCAGGTTAACCACTCTACAGAAAGGTTGCTCGCCTTTTGCTGTCTTCAGATGCAAGACTTTCACTTTAGAAATCATTAAGATGGGATTCAACAAAAGGTATGTAGATCTTTTTTCCCAAACTTAAAAGGTTGGTTGAGGCGAAATGAGAAGCCCATACTTATATGTGTATTCAAAGTTAATGAATGCTGTGGAGATGTGATTCACTTAAGCACCACACTAATGTCATTTGTATACAGCACAGTGGTTAGTTACACTTGAGAGAAATTCCTTACTACTTTATTTACACTTGGTTCAAGTGCTGGAGTAAAACTCAAGAATTTTCTGCTCCTTATCTCCTGTGTACTTTGTGAGTGTTTAATAAAAGGCTTATCCAACTTGGTCACCTCAGTTACGAGAACTGCTGCTGTTGCTCTGAAGAAAAGGAAAACAATCATTACTTGCCAGCTAAAACTTGCTAGCTATGGATAGAACTGGGCTTCAGACTTGTCATGCGTTGTGGCACTCCTGCTCAACCAATGAGCCTTTACAATGTGGCGGTAGTAGTGTGTTGTATCTCCAGTTCAAATCTCCTCATCTGTAATATAACTGATTATATATAAGCAAAGCATAAGACTGAACTGTCTAGCTTTTTTTTACTAATTTCTTTCCCACTGTGTTTCTGAAAGTTCGGCTTTACAGATACTATTTTTACCATGATCTGCATATGTATGCCAACATTCAGCACTTTAAAATATTATTAGGGCTTCTCCAGTACTATGGCTTTCTGGCATAGGCTGGTGGAGGCGTAAGTGCTCCTGAACCAGTGAACTTTAAAGAGCTTACTCAGTGTCTGAATCTGGCAATAATAGATCTATTACCAAAGCTTCAGAATGGGCTTGCTTTGTTACTCGTGCGTGGAGTCAAAGTTTACGTTCACACCTTGATACCTTAAAAATTCTACTACTTTTAAGAGGACGCTTTCAAGTCGTTAATTCTGTAAGCAAGAGATTTATTCAAGCAACAGGAGTACTCAAAGACATTTCTGTGGCATTGTATGTCCACAGACAGCATAAGTATATCCAAATAGAAAGAAAAACATTGAGCTTGGCTTCCTGTAAAGCTATATTAAACTTTGATGAAGCTCACTTCTGACTGAGCTGTGGCTGGTATATTGTGGTGCTGCCTATAGTCTTTTCTGCTGCACAGTAAGAACATCAGAAAGGGTAGCTGTGTAGTTGGTCTTTGACAGGAGCTGTGCAAATTATGAAAGCATCAGCTGTCGATACTTTGATAAGTTAAGCATAGCTTTGCGAGGCAGCAAGTATTCCATCTGTGAGGCTGGCGTGTGACACTGAACCAAGAATGAGCGTGCTCCCTAAGATGGTTAACGTTTTCGTCCTTTTACGGTAGGGTGCTTTCATTCATGGCATAATTTTTAACTGCAGCTGTAATTGGTACAACCTGTGTCCTCAGAGTTGTTGGGATTTCTTCCAGCTGGAATTTAAATATATCCCAATGTGCACACAATGTGCCCTTGTCTGATTTTGAAAGTACTTGGCGTACCGTGGCAGCAGGGCATAGGAAGGACTCCTGAGAGAAATGGAGTGTGTCTGTGAGAGGCGGCTGTTGCCAATCCTATGTTTTGGTGCAGGTAGAACAAACAGTGCACTAAGCTAAATGCTTGTCCCTTTTGAATTTCATTTAAGGTGCCATTATGAAACCAGCAAGGCTCTTATTTTAACGCAAATATTAGAGATGAGAGAGCACATTCAAGACCTGCTTGCCCAGTGCACGTTAGTTAAATTAGTTGGACTTTCCTTTTGAAGCACTGAATAATCCTGTTGTTCTGTTGGTGTTCTGAGGGCAGGCTCAGCTGTACGCAGCTTTAATGTTACAGCTCTTCTTAGACTGACAGACTGGTCTGCTAAGACTTGGTGACGATTCGGTTATAAAGTGTACAATTGCCTTCTAGTTTATGCCAGGTGAGCAAATGTTTCTTTTTCTCACAGCATGTTCGCCCGCTGTGCTATGTATGGTACCAGATCCTATGCACTCGAGTTTACTTTTGTATTTCATGTTCGGTAATGATGCTCCTGTAGACACTTGTATTATGTGTATCCTGTAAGAATCTCTGCTCTTCTGTTCTCTTTGCAGTTGGGTGTTTTTTTTCCTGCTTATTCTGGAGATGTACCTCTGGCTTAAGCAGTCATTCAGACCATGATCTTTTTCCTCCTGTAGATCTTAGGGTCATTCTTAGGTCTGAACAGAGATGTGAGGGCTTTCATTCAATTACTAATAATGCTGATTTTAGTTTTCTATTTTTTTGCTGACTCTGCAAAGATTTTCTGGTAGATCTGTATGACATGCCTCATCGTGGGATTTTCTTATTATTGGTTTGTTCTATCAGTCTATGTGAGAATTTGGAAATAACCTACGTGAGGCACTCTTCTGATGTGAAAATACCATCACCAGCTTCTACTTTTGTTGTATCTCTTATTGAATCAGTTCATAGGATAAAAAAGTCTCTCCTATTCATCACTAAAAAGAGTCTTCTTGGATCAGAAGATCAAGTTGTGCTGTCTCGTATCATAGCTAGTGATGACAATTCTGAAAGCTAAATATTGTTAAGCCTGTATGCTCTTGACTGCCTTCAGTTCAAATGGGTAAAAGAGTAGCTTGGAGACCATTTAGAAGCAGAGGGAACTGTACTGCAGCGGTAGGACCTTACAAAACAGTTTACTGATGTGCAAACCATAAAGAATCCAGTTAATGCTCATGGAGTGGTTGGTTTGTGCTGATGCTTGTAAACATTTCTGTCACCAAATTAAGCAGGTGTCACTGAACATGAACACTAAATCCGCATAAGGTGTCCTTCTAATTAACCTTGCTTACTTATGCTGGGAGAATATGATCTCTTGTTATTGTGCAGGTTAGCAATGAATAAAATGAACAACATTGCTGCTTTTCTTTTTTGTGTATCTATGTAAAGCTTATTTCTGAATTTCCATAAATCAAATGGCACTCTGCATTTTCCAAAGTTTCCTCTACTTGATGCCATAATTTTTAGGGAAAATAGTTTATATTGGCAAAAGCTGCCACTTGACTGAAGAACATTAAAGCTGTTTTTAGTTTAAAGAGTGAAACATGTATAGACTGGAGATAAATAGCTCTCCTAAAAAGGAATGTGTATTTACACATTCTTGGTGTAATAGCAGAGGTTATTTTTACATGTTTCAGTTTTACATTCCAATGTGGCATAAAGTGAACATTGTGAAGCAGGATGTTAATTCAGTGGCTTTCAATGGTTGGTAGAGCAAGCTGGGCTTAGACAGTAAATGCTGTATTAATGGTTAGCAGTGACAATTTCATCAACATAGGAATTGCAGGGTATAATTAACATCAGTTGCTTTGACACTATGCTCTTAATGTATGGTTTCAACCTTTCTTTCAGTAGCAGTTGGAGAATGCACTGTGACAAATTATTGCTGATACAAAGTAGGTCAACAGTAAAATGGCTGACTTACCGTAAAGGAACAGATCTAAGTTATTGTAACTGAACGTCCAGTGGAATTTTCTTGGGGGCTATGTCTTCTGTGCCCTTGTGTTTCTCAAGCATGAACCTTGTATACAGCTTTTCCTAACTCCTTTCCTAACCATTGGATATTTTTGTCTAAACAAGAAGAACATTTCCTCCCAGCTGCTGGGAAGAAATCCACACGAGCAGTAATGCTGCATGCGTGACAGCAGATATTGCCCTTGTAGTATTGCAATTCTGTGACTGCAAAGCTGGCAAGGAGAAATGGCTCGCAACTAAGGAAAACGAGTAAAATGCCGCATCTTCAAGTTTTGAGGTTTTCTCCACTGAAAGTGACCGATGACAACACACAAGGAAGGGAAAGAGGACTGTGATGATACTGGATGAGAAAAATCCCAGGCTGAGGGAATGTCAAGTATGTTTTTGCAGAGGGAAGTCTTTTACCTTGTGATTCCTGTGATCAGCTGCTCAGTGTCTCATCACGGCTTGCAACAACCTTTTAAAGTTTTCTTGAGAGGTGTAGCTTTATTTGATGCTTTTACCTCTTGGACATCAGGAAATGGCCTTTGGCTTTGCAGTTTCTCTGGGGCATTGTAAAATCCAGCCTGGTTGTTTTATGTGCTGGTTATATAACTGAATAAAATGATAAACAAATGAATCTGCTAGCATCGTAAGGATGCAAGGGAGAAGAACTTCAGCGTTCTTGGAGCAGCCTTGAATACATGCAAGGGGCAGCAGTGTCTGAAATGCCCAATGACAGAGGCAGGGCTGGGGATGCTGCCCAGCTTTCACAGTTGGGTTCCAGACAGCAACGCTTACCTAAAGGGCTATACCATGGAGCTAAGGCTTGGGTACAGCTTCTAACTCCAAGATCAGCTTAAAGACAGATTTCAGTAGTAGGATCTGCTGACATTGGCTGCAATTAGGAAATTCCAACACTCTGCCCTTGCTGTTCTGCATTGTATAAAATTCAATTATTATTGCTTTTTGTAACCTAAGAACATGTAATAATTGGTGTCTTTGGAGTTCTGCTGGCCACGGGTTAATTAACAAGTTTCTTGTACTTGAAGAAGAATATTGAAAGACAACGTTCCTTCCATGCATTGAAGTTTAAACCAAGTTTTATTTGTATATACACAGGGGCACATATGTAAATTTCTTGTGTATATGTATATATACACGCACACATTTAATTATTAGAGTCTTTTTCAGTGGGTCATCCTGAAGTCCCTGCTTGCTGTGATTTAATTCACAGGTCACTGCAGGTGTTCTGAAGATTGTAAATTCACATAGATGGGGGAAATTCATCCTCCTCCTTCACTTTTTATGCCTTAATATGTTGGTATTAACAGGAACATGTATTCCTATTTTTCAATTTTCTGAATGTGAATTTGCAGCTTGACTCAATTTGCTGCTCAGTTGAGCAGATTTTCAAGATTTTCTGTAGGGTTTCAAAGCTAATTGTAGTTGTCTAAAGGAACGTTTGCAACATTTTAATCAATTTAATATCAGGCTGAACTGAAATAAAGCTAAGATACTCTGAGAATCTTAATTGTATATTCATGCTAATACTTTGTAACACAGGAGAGAGATTTCTCTGGTTTCTGGTAAGCAGTTGTCTGAACAATCAGCAGAAGGTCCATTTCGGTTGAGCTTCTGTCTGGTAACATTCAAGTTCTATAGTGTGTAAATTAGAAATTTGTTTACAAGTGTGACAAGCTCTATATTATAACTGCAAAATAAAATCAAGCTGCCCGTGTGGTACACCTAATGCTATAAAGTTGTATTAGTGATATTAACCAACCTTTGTAATTGCACGTCTAAATTTAGCTTGTATTACAACAATCTCTTTTTTAACCCCTAACTACTTGCTTCCTTTGTCATTTACAGCCTATCGTCTAACTCCCCAGCTTGCAGTCAGCGTAAGGTCGTTCTGTTTGTAGACTTCAGATCAATAGGGAAAAAATAAGGCAGTGGAAATGGCAGTATCAGTCTGAATCATGATGACATTAAAGCAAATGATAAATTTAGTTTGATGTTTGTAAAGGATCTGTTTCTGTATGACGAAGGTACCAGCCTAAATTTTGATGATATTTATCATACTTTATTTGTTGTCTAGATATATTTAACAGGGGTGAGGTTTTTTGTATATAACTGAGAAGAACCATGTTGCAAATATGTAAGTACTTTTCAGAAGCACAGCTGAACAAATATATCTGCTTGATTGTTTATCCAAATGTTCCTGTGACTATCTTCAAAGCTTGTTGCTTGCAGAATTGACAAGTCCCGCATCATGAACAGCAGAACACTGGCTCTGAATACTGAAAGTGATAGTTTCCACAATTATTCAGCTGAAAAATATGTGCACGTCATTCAAATTTGAAATCAGTAATCGTAGAGTTACTGAAGTTGAAGTTAATTCCAAGCCAAGCTGACGTGTACAAAATGTCTCCTGAATTATCAAACTGATGTAATCCCATGACTAATTCTGCAGTACAAATATGTTGATTTCCTTTTCTTGCCCCTTCTTGGTGCACCCTCCAATCTACAGGAGCATCCCTTTGTAAGCAGTTTACAATCAATAAAAGGAAGATTCAAGTTCTAATGTGATCTGCACTTTTAAAATCTAAGACCCCAGCCTTTGCACGTTCCTAATTTTACCGTTATGAGTACCGTGCAGCCTTTTGACTTATTCATGTGAATATGTCATATGCCCTTCAGTATTTTATGAGATCAAGTATGTGTCAAAAGCTTTCTTAGTGAAGCAGAAATGTGTTTTTTATTATTTCCATAGGCACTGGAAGGCACATTAAAATATTTATTATTGACTGAAAAGAAACTTTCTTCTTTATTACTGTAGAATAGAGATAGTGAATAGGCTGAAAAGAGAATGCTGCACACCTACTGCATCATGATCTCATTCTCAACATGATTGCCTCGGTTCTTGCCAGTTCCAATGTTCATGAGTCACACTCCAGTATGCGATTTGCTTAAAAGCAATAAATGTCAGCACTTTTATTTACAATCCGCCTTTGAAGATTTGGAAGTCATAACTTCACCACATTTTTTCTACGACTGTGAAGGCTAGGAACTAGCTTTACCCTTTTCTTTTAAATGAAAGATGAAAGCTTTGACTGATGTATTGCTAGGTCTGCCCTAGCTGCAGCAGGTTAAGATGTGTAACTATCCAAACCCACTCCTTCCTCCACTTTGCCAGAAATTACAATCCTGGTAGGTGGGGTGGCAGAAATGGCTCTTCTGATTCTTGCTTAAAATTAGCTGAAGTTGTTTAGGTTGGTAGGTTTGTATCACATTGGACCGCAATGCCCGAGACGCGGTGGGAGCCTGGTGCTGCTGTCACATCTGCTGGGGATGGCTGGGGGTGTTGGAGATGGGGTGAGCTCAACACCTGTATGCAGGAGCCCTGCAGACTGCTGTTGTCACCTGGCTGCAAGAGCTGGGATGTGCAAAGCAAACACACATGCTGAATTTTGGGAAGGGGTCATGTATGATCTGTGGGGGAGGGAAGGGAGTGGAGAGAGCAAAAGACCAGACAAATAAGCCATATGGTGAGTCAGTGGGAAAAAACTGAATGTAATTCCAGCCCAATAATGACTCATAGTCCCATTGTTTATAGTTCTTGAGCCCATGTGATCAGACACATGTAACGTACACATTTATATGCTGTCCTTGAGGACAAACGAGGGAATTTACAGGGGGAAAAAAACCAACAAGCTTTTAATTTTAGCTTACCTCTTTCTTGTGTATATTTGAAAGTTTCCATTAATTCTAAATCTCATTGCCACAGGTTCCTGTGCTAATAAGCCTGGCATTTTTGTTTGTGAACTAAGTGCGCTTGCTAGAAACCTTACAAGCATTGTACAGCTGCTTTTAAGACACCTACAGGAACGTGGGGCACCCCTCTGCAATGTTCATGTTACGTGCTCTTTAGGTAGCATGGCAGCGGTACTTTGGGAAACTGACTTTGCACATTCACAATTCAGTGCATAATCCTGTCCTTCATCTTCATGGTCCTTGAGTTTGGCATGTGTTCGACTGCATCCACTGTTACTATATATTGCTCGAGTCCAAGATAAAGGGCAGTGCTGATTTGCTGGAATTAGGTTCTCAAGTGATTATTTTCTCCACAGCCTGCTTCCCAGATGTAGCTGTAGGCAGTGTGGATCCAGCCTGGGCTGCAGATAGCATAAGGTCAGCGGCCAGGGGAGCTGCAGTGATGTAGAATGCAGTTATTCTATCGGTGGTGGTGGTGGGGTGTGATGTAAACCACAAAAGACCTTTTTGGCTAATGATTTCTAAATAAAGAACCCTTTTCAGTGGAAATTATTCAGGGAGAGGTAATCGTGGTTGGTTGGCTGTTCCTGTGGTGGGTCTGCACACCACCTTGCCTTCTCGAGAATGGTCAGGTTACTTAAAATGTTTAACAGTTTGGTTACTTACACACTGCATGTACGCAGAGGTACATCCATACAAATATACAAGAACCTAAATTATTGCTATGAAAGAAGATATTGGAGTGATGTAAAATGTGTGAGAATCTTCTGCAAATACCTTGGTATGGTTGAACAATTATTGCATAATATTTATGCAAAAAGTGATGGACACAACCAAAAGCAAGAAAGCACCCTGTCTCTTTCTCCCTGGAAACATGGGGAGAATTCTTACACTTAGGCTTTTTATCTGAAGTTCTACCCTTGAAGAAATGGCCATGAGAGGAGGGAACTGGAGAAACTGGAGGATGGAAAGTCAAATGGAAATCTGAAGTTAGGGCATGTTAAATCTCATTACAAAATGCTTAAGCCAGGAACAAATGTCCTTTTCTGAGCTAACTGTGACAGAGGTGTCATCAGTTTGAGTTGAAATTAATTTGACTGATTTTTATCAGCTAGAGAGACTGATCCACAGGTGGAGAAAATACTTTCAGAGACGCTTGTCACCTCCTTTACTAGAGACCTGCATCCAGCTGAGAATGCCCCTCCGTGTCCTGTTGGCTTTTCTCTCTCCCAGTATTAACTCTCTCCAGTCATCTCAATGCCTGAGTCTGAGACGTCTTCCCTAGGCTCTCCTGGTGGTGGATGAAGAGAAACAGGCCCTTTATGGGAAAATCCTCAAACTGATTTCGGTGTCCTAGGCTAGAAGGGATGCACTCTAGAATAAGCACTGGGTTCTCTTTCCTGTATAGAGAGAGTGAGACAGCTTGCTCAGGTATCACTGACTCCATCTAGTTAGGTGAGTCTCACCTTCTCCTTCTAAATGGTCCTACATGTGGTTGTTTGATGTGCTTTAACTTGCAGTATATTGAATAGATACCTGTAACTATTTTATTAACTCTTAATGCCCCAAATGAAGAATCACTTACTCTGCTCATATGTTCATTTTGAAATCCACTGGAATTGCAGTACCTTAGAGGAAATCGTTAGCAATACGTTTCCTGAATTTCAGGAACATGTGCTTGAGTAGTTGGAACGGTGGAAATTTATTTCTGAGAAGTCGCAGGGTTTGGGTCGTCCCATGGCAGCTTCCTGTGCTCATGGGCACACACACTTTTCCCCAGGGAATTTTGTGCTACGTGCTAATTCATATGTATTATTTTCTTGATGTAAAGAAGAAATAAGTATTTATTTCAGTCCTTATCTCATGCTTCTCTCAGTTTTCAAAAGTCACTTCCCAAACACAAGAGGCCAAGTTCTGCTGTTTAGTGTCAAAGTAAAATGGCTCATTTGAGATCACTGGATTCACTTTGGATTGACGTCAATGTGTTTGCTGACCAAGTTAACCTTGCTAAGCATAAAACTGGACATTTTAAGTGCAGCTTCCTTGAGAATAGAGTGCTCTAACAGGACCTAATCACACCTGTGGTTTTTTGTATTAACTACACTGAGTTTACATGCAAAACACACTGGAGTGGTTTGGTTTTATTCCAGCTGCCCGGCAGCAGCCCCGTGTTTTGTGGGGAACCCAGCCGGACTCCTGCTCTTGGGCGGTAGCTGTTGGGGGTGTAGCTCTGCCGGATGAATTATACCCCCAGCTCAGTTGTGCGGGGTTTGGACAGGAGTATCAGGCATCAATAAACAGTTTTAGGAATCACAAGGTAGGACAGGGTCTCTCTGCTTCTTTCAGGTGGCATTGCAGGCCCAGAGGAATAGAAAAGCATTGTCTGATAGTGGCTACCACGGTGCAAGGGGTGTACTCTCACTGCATCCGGGAAGTGCCGGGAGTCTCTGCCAGTTTAATGTGCTTTGTTTTTCTGAGTCAAACCCCACTGAGCAATAGATGCTGCCTGTAGTACTCTGCAGTCTTACAAAGACTGCATGTGCCATTTGAGTATTTTTCCCAGTGCTACTGCTGGCTGCTTGGGAGATCTGAAGGGACTGAAATGGCATTACTTTTGTTTAGTAGCTAGAGATCACATACCTGTGTACTTTTTGTAACCCACTGGTGGAGGTATCAACAGCTAACCGCGAGGAGTCAGAAAAATATTGAAATTGATTTTTCTTACACAGTTCCAGATCATTGCTATCTTTGTCTTCTCAGACATCCATTTTTGCATGAGGGGTACACTGGTGCCAAGCTTTGGGGCTCTAAAATCCAGAAGGGCAGCTGGGGAGCCAGGGCAACTCTAACATCATCGTTATGAAATAGTGAAATAAGTTTTGGAAGCGACAGGGGCTGCCCACATGTTCTCTTACTTCAGGAGCCTGCTAACACTCTCCTAAAGTGCTTGTTTTCTTTTTGCTCCATGAAACCAGGAGGACTGGTCATACTGAATCAGCATCTGGTGAAACAGGGCTGTCTTATGGCATGGAAGAAGCTTACTCATGACAGGGAAGGGCAGCCAGGGTCACTAAAGGAGCAGAGGGCAAGAGATAGACTCTTAGAGGTGTCCTTGTTTTAGGTGGTGCACTGAACTCCACCTTATCTTTCATTTAGTGCGTTGTAAATAAGGCTGCCTCCTGCTGCTGTTTAGCCTCCTCCAGCTAAAATATCTAAGATCTGTGATGGTGAAAAGGACCAGGCAGTGCGCGCATCTTCACAGTAGCACACAAGCCCATCGACTTTCATTGTTTCTCATAAGTTTTTCACTTGTGTTTCCTTTAAATGGCAGGAGGGGATCTGTTTAGTTTTGTGCTGTCCATTTTATTGCACAATGATATTTAAACGTCACCTTTCAGCTGAATGTTTGGATAATCAGTGATTACTCAAAATCCCACAATATCATACTTTTTGCATGACGATCCATTAATATGGTCATGGAGTGAATTTATCCCACTTGTAAATTAATACACTTAGAAATAAATAATTGTGGTTTATTTTGTTTTGCTTTGTTTTGTTTTTCAAAGTAAGTTGCTATTCAGTCTTGGCTTGCTGTCTATACTTGTGAATGCTAATGGATCATTTTAGTTAAATCCACTAAAAACTTTCTCAGTTGACTACTGTCATTCAGATTACGTGGAATAGATTATTGTTACCTTGGATTAGAGGGAAAGATGCTGTTGATTGCTGCAAATGAATTTCCTCTGTGCGTGTGGCAATATAGGAGTGAGTTGTGGTTTAATTTTTTTAGATCGAATCTGCTCCTGCTCTCAACAAAGAACATTCCCAAGCTCTACTTGATTTCAGAGGGAAGAGGATTTGTCCCTTGGTGCTCTAACATCCAGAGCTTTCATTTGTTTGGATATTTTTTCCAGCCATAATAGCTTTGTTAAGAACTGTGTAATGTATCATAGAACGCAATAAATGGAGTAGAACTGGCTGTTCTCAAATGACTGTCAATGGAGACTCATCACTGAATGGAAATGTTTCCAGTCAAGTTCTGGAGGGACCAGCACTGTGAAAGCGCTATTAAGGATTTTCATTAGTGTTTTGGAAATACATATAAAATTTCTGCTCTTAAAATGCTTATATGCCACAGTTTGGAGGAACATAAAACAAGGACAATAAAATGTTGATACTGAGTGATCTATATTGCTTGATAAGCAGTCCATTTATGTTATATTTGACCTTGCTGAAACATATTCAAAGTCATTCATTCATTTAGAAGTAAGAAATACAGGTCGTTTGCCTATGCAACAGGAAACTATGTCCAGTGGCTGGAATGAATTTGCATCTCAGCTGATGAGCAAGAGTAGCAGCTAACAATGTTAGGGCAGAAAGGGCCGGTGAGACCCTTGGGTGTATAACAATCGGGGGAGGAAAGGTGTGATTTTACTTTGAAATGGGGCATGACGGGTGCTAGGAAACTGCTTATCTTGTTGGTGTCAATGTTGGTGGAAGGACTTCAGAAACTGGAGAGGGGGCAGAGCAGTGCCACCAGAATGACATCAGGGTTGAAAGAGTTCCTGGCAGTTGGACCTTAGCTCTCTATCCTGGTTAGCATATCAAAAGGACAGCACTGAGAAGCTGCTTAACAGCCTGAAAGAACCTTCCCAGCATCAAATACTGGGTGACTAAGAATCCTACAGCCTTATGGAGAGGCAGATAATGAGAAGTTTGGGAAATGCCTGCATCCAGGCATTTTTTTGGAAGTAGATTACACATTTTTCACAAAGAGACGGTTTGATCCTTCGAGCCGCCCACCAAAGGAACCAAGGGCCCCATTTCCTGATGTCTACAAATCGAGACCATGTGACTTTCTGGAAGATCTTTTTCAGTTAAACATAAGTTAGTAGGTTTGTTATTAGAAAAATTCGGTCAAATGTGGAGGCCTGTGATATATGAGAGGTTGAAACAATAGAACAGTTAATAAAATATTAGATCGTTAGCCCCCCCTTTTTTTTTTTTGTCCTTAAACTCTGAGTTTACAAATATGTAACCTTCTATTTTGGGCATTTTCTCACTTTTCCGTGCATTCCCTGAGCAGTAACTGGCCATACCATGCTATCTTGGTAGTCATTTTTGTATATGGGTCTAAGTGTACGTTAAAAGTGTGCAGATTGTTTTGTACCTTCTTCCCAAGCTGTGCCTTATGCAGTTGTCCTGACCTCCCCCCCCATTTAAAATATTTTATAAGAGTATTTAGGGATCAGCCTTTTCTTAGAGAGGAAGAGCCCTCCTTCCATTAACATCAATGATGCATACACATTTAGAGGCACTTCCTTTGTTTTCAAGGATCACTAAGTTGTTTTCAGCTCTGGTTCTTTAAAAAAGTTGCATGATTAAATGATCTATAGATACCTATAAACTATGCATTTTAAAATACTTGGTGTTACTCCACTTGTCTGAGTGTAGTCAACCCCTTTATTACTATGGAAGTGAAGGAACGTAAGAAAAGTTCTTCTCTGGGCAGACATAAAGTAGCGTACAGCTAGTAAAGTACCGTGAAAATGAAGTCTTCTGCACATTCCCCTGAACTAGTATAGAAAGCCTGGAGGAAGGGGAGACGTGCTCAAGGAATCTGAAAGGCAAAGGTGCCTTTCCTGCTTATTTGATACTGTTGAAATTGTTACCTTTCAAAAATAACATTTCATTGCTTTGATGCCTGTTTTTTGCTTAGGTTATGTTGTCATTTTGAGCTCACAGTTCAGTGAACAGAGGATAAGGTAAATACAAAAGGGAAACAAAAACATGCCCAGAGTTTATATAGGAAAAGTGACTGACTGTCTACAAGGGACAGTGTTTTCAATGCGTGTTTCAATACTTTTTAGAGTCCCAAATGCATCTCACAAGTGCAGAGCATCAGTTGCCACTTCATAATGGCAAATTAGTTACCTGCATCAGATTCCTCTTGGCTTTTGGCCCTCTCTGTGTTAAGTACAATATTTCAGAATGGACCACAGTATTGAAAGACAGAAGCTTGATTGTTCTGGTCTTTTGTTTTTGTAAGTACATTTGTGACTAGAAATGAAAACCGAGATTGGGCTCTAGCTTCTAGTAGGATAGGGTCCTTCAAGTAAGGAATATATAAGCTCAATAGATGTGATTGAAAAGCAGTAGCATTTTGCATATGTTGACCAAAACATGGTAGTATGGTCTGCTGTAGGCGACAGGAGAGGAACACAGGTTACCCAGTGGTCTTAACTGTGGTGTGTATTTCTTATTTCAGCAGTTACAGAACTCATATTTGATTTCTTTTTGCTTAAACACAAATTCAGATGAGAAGCCTAACTGAAAGAGAAGCTTTTGTCTTCTACCTGGACCAGCCATGTTTTCACACTTTGTCAATAGCTACTGAACAAATCCAAGCTCTTGTAACCTAGGCATTTTTGTGAGCCAGTCAGATCCATGGAAGGGATCCCTGCATTCAGTCCTGCAGATGTTGCATTAATAAGCATGTGATGGTTCTCCCTCCATTTTATTGTCATGATTCGGAAGCAGTTAATTTTGGAAGCTTACAGCTGCAGTTGGGTTTAATGTCAAGATTTTGTTTAGGCCTTTTGGTGGCTCAGAAATCACCTTATTTTCTTTGCCAGGAATATTACTTTTTCTTGTTTTTCTTAAATAAAAGGTCCACACAGATTTCCATCAGTTTTTGTGAAAGAGGCTGTATGGTATAGTTCCTCCAACACAGTGAGGGGAAAGGGGGCTGAAGTAGAGGCCCTGGACACCCTTTCCTGTCCATGCTCCTTGACACAAAATAGTCCTCTTCGCCCGCGTTGGTGCATGTGATGTTCTGCAGCTGTAATAGGGGAAGCAACCATTTAAAAATGGGCTTAAACTGCAATACTGAAAGAGTTTGGCATGCTTGACTAGAGGGACTTCGGGGACCTGAAAGCTTGTGCAGTGTCATCTCAGTGGTGAAAGAAGTGGCTTTGTCCTCTTAGAAGCCACGATCCCGTGCCCTTTTGAAGCTTTTCCTGCAGAAATGTGCCTTGGGAGCAGCCCTGGGGAGCAACGCTGCAAATGTTACACCAGATTTGCATCGTCAGAGAGCCCAGGCTTATTAGAAAGCTCCTTCTATGGACAGCTTTGTAGTTTCGCAGCTTTTTCGGGTAGTGGTGAGGAACTGCCAAAAGAGATGTGAATGCCAGAGAGAACAACCGGCTTTGTACATTCTTCTCCTGCATTAGGTTCACGGTAAACATGAATTTGCTGGTTTCTCAGGGTTACACAAGTGTTATGTCATAATAAATAATCTAAAGAATCAATGTTATAGAAATTATATATTTAGGGGTCAAATCACACAGTGGAAAAAAGTGTTCAAATTGCTCAAAAGCAAAATCCACCAAAATTCTTGCTGCTTGTAAAAAGCTTTAGCAGCTTACTGAATTAAAACATCCTAAAATCAGAAACCTACATGGTTTGACTAGCAAATGTGGAAAGCAAAGGTTTCTATGTTTCTGATTTTCTTCCTCATTTCAGACTGTCAAATTCATTCACTCAATTTAATCCAAATTTGCAAAGCTTTTGCTATCTCTGAAAGAGGTTTTTAAATGGTTTATTTTTACTTCTGCAAACAAAGGGGAACAACAAAACCTCAGTTGCAATTTAACCTGTGTTCTCATGATTTTCTCTAAATCCCTAAAGAAAATGAAAAACTACTTCTTCATGTACTTCATAGTTCTTATAACCTGAAGATCAATTCAGTAAAGCTTATGATAGTTTCATTGCTGACTTTCAGAGAGATTGTATTTTCACTCTACAGAGCTTAGTCTTAGAAGTTAATGGGAAATTTCACTTATTAGTAAGTGATTTGTTTCTATCAGTACTAAAAGAGCAATCTTAAGGTTAATATACCTGCATGCCTTGTACGAAGGTAAATAAAGGAACTGCCTGTTATCTTGTATCTGAGTATGTTGTCATGAATGTTAAGCCAAGGTCAAAACCTTTGTTTCAAGCTTTAGCATGCTTCCATTTGCCTTGTTCAAGCTCTATATACAGGCTTATATCCTGCAAATAGTGGTATGAAGCTCATCCAAGGGTCAGTCCTGATAAGTGAGTTAGGAGTCGGGTCCACACGCAGTATAACCCTTGCTCAAACCAGCACAGGAGGAAAGAGCAGAAATCTGGAGTCCTGGCACAGTTTTCCTCCATTGCTTCGTGTCTGCTCCTGATAGCAGGTGGCCAGGGCACTGCTGATCAACTGTTCCCAACTGGAAATAGGAAAAAGGAAAATAACATGATGGGCAGGGCAGGCGGTGGGTACTGCCAGGCTTTCTGGGTGGCTCTGCTATGAGCTTAAACCCACTGCAAACACAACTGCACTGACTGAGCTGTGACAGAGTGAAGGCTGTGAGTGGTATCTTAAAGGTAATATTGCTGATTTTTTTCTAATATTTTAAGTTCCCGGGGATATAGTTAATCTGTAGGTAAGTTTTTTGTTTAATTTTTGAAATGCTAGTGCACACAGATGGACAGTCGGAAAAATATGTTGACAATAAAGTACACTACACGTAGTGGTAAATAGAGATAATCTCTTAACAAGGCTCAGGTTTTGTAGCAGTATTCAAAAGATACGAGAAGCAAAAAATGCACTGTGTAGGAATAGTTATGTTCCCTTAGAAGAGGGTGTATCTGTGTGTGCAGCAGCCAGATAGCTATCCTGCAAAACACTCTGCAAAGGGCAGTGCTGGTATCTAACTGCCAGATCAGCAGCTCTGCTTCCTTGTAAGAGCACATCATCCTGTAGTCGACTATCCAAAAGGCCTTATGGCTTTTTTGTGTGTTTCGTTGGTTATTTGGGTTTGAATTTGCGGGGGGGAGAATTTTGTTGGCCTCTTATTCCCATGCAATGAATAAGTCAAGATCATCCGGCATTAACGCTTGGAAGAATATTTGAAAAATATCACCTCAAAAATTCAGTCCTCCTGACAGTGAAGCTGTGGGCCACATGCACACCAGATATAAATACCCCGGAACAATTAATAGCCTGGTGATGCGGCATTCAATGGGAGGCAGAAGGCTCACGCTAAAGAAAAATTAATTGGGAAATACTCACACTGTACATGGGGATTCAAACTGTGAAGCTATTTTAGGGACCTTTCTCATTCATTTTGAATCAAAATTTTATTCTGGACTTGAGAAACCATTTCTTTCTGAACATTTTATCAAAAGTAAGCCATTCCCATGGAAGTTTCCATTTCTATAAATTAACATTTTTTCCAATGTGGAATGAACTTCCATTTTGCATTGCTTTGTAGAATTATGCAGCTCTTTGCCATAGAGAGGTCTTTGTCAGCTGGGATCCCGGTCTGCTATTGAGGGAGATGACACATTCTTGTAGGTATGATACTTGGACTCAGAAAGTTTTTGGTCTAAAAAGCATTTGGTTCATTTCCAGATTGCTGAGGGACTGGGGCTAGTTCACTTCCCTTTTCCTCATGCTGTCCTCTTTGAAAATGAGAATGCTGGTACTGATCACATTCATACCGTGCTTCAGAATCTACACATGGAAATGCTATAGGTGTATATTATGTATAAGTTTTATGCATATTCTAAGGCAATCTTTTGTATCAGCAAGATTCAAAGATTGGGCTTTTCTAAGCATTTAATTTTATTGGCACTCTTGAATAATTGAACCATGCAGAAGAGATACATTATATTGTCTTCACGCTGGATGCAAGAACTTGATCCATAGGAGTGCATCACCTACGCGTTCTTTGCTTTTTGCTTGGAAAAATGGCACAGTTTATCCTGGAACCAGTCTTGTGTTACTGAGTAGGCATCTGATTTGAGGAAACCTTGTTAACTGCGACCTGCCCTCTAGATTCATAGAAGAGTTACATGTCCAGTCCATGAATATGGTCAGCTTACTCTGTCTTTACTCATACTTTTGTAGTCGTCTTTGTTTACTACTGTGGAGTGCAGTTTCGGCTGTTGTGAATGGGGCTGTGTGTGTCCTGTCAGTTTACATCAACTGATGATTTTGCCTAATGATTTCCCTCTCCCTGCTCTTTTCTCTTGCAGTGACACCTTATGGGTGGTGTTGACTCCAGAGCGGTTGCCCCATGTTAATGCATAAGGCTTTATGCGGGCGTTGGGCACTGAAGTATGCTATAACTCAACACTGTTCTTTCAATATATAGCGGTGTTTTACCTATTTATGTCTCTTCCTGAAATTGTGAGCATGTCCATCTATCTAATAAAAACCCCAAAAGGTGGCTCTTTCATATCCTGACAAGAAGCTTTTCAATTAATCTATGTTAAAGTAATATAATTGAGTTTATTGTAAACACGTAAAAACGACTGGTTTTTGTTATTTTTCATGTTAACATCTAAATCGATGTTTTGTCTCTCATTATCATTTTTGTTTATGTGTTTGCTCTCTCCAGACACAGGTACTGTAGTTTTTAGGTATCGATTAATCTTTCTTTCTCTCTCACAAAAAATCATGTTAATATGATATCCTGCAGCTCTCTGTTGTTTACATAGTATTAGCACAAGGGAAATACTACTTTCAGTTTGATACATAAAGCCCTCCTTGTCTCTTGTGCCTTTTGTCTGCAGGCTATTATGCATGTGACTAAAACCATGCATGACTTGAGCAAATGTTTGAATAGGGTTCTTGTGCAGTAGGACTGTATAAGCCATTAGGCATACTCTCTTTAACTTGGTGATGAAAACATTGTGGTACATTTGGTGGCACAAAGTAGAGTAAAATTGCTTTTGTGGCAGCAGAATAAATAGCATTCTAAATTTGGTTTTGTTATTGTGCACGTGTGTGTGCTGCATACTTCTGGCAAAATTATCAAGCGGGACCAAGCGTGAAAAGTGTTAAGTTTATTGGAATTGTGGTGCGAAAGCTGGGTTGAAAAGAGAAGAAAAATGTATTGCTTTTTTCATTCTGAAATTTGAAATCAATATTATTCTGTCATTTTTGTGATCTGAGCCTTGAAATCTGTTAATTGACATGTGAGGCTGTTGCTAACCAGCTTTTTTATTTATAAAGCCTTTTCTAAGAGCATTGTTTTTCTTTCCTCTCTATATGTGATGAATACTACGATAGGGACTTGAATTTTTGCTGTGGGAATGTGAAAAACATGGGAAGCTGCTCTCTGCCAAGCCGCTTCCTTAAGGATCCACTTTACATACTGCCAAATCAATGACCTGTCAGGTGTAGTTATGTGCCATAGCAATGATATGAGGTCAATCAGATGAAACCAAGGTATGTATTCCCAGCAGATCCCAGCTATCTATTTAACATTGCCAAACTAAATTTTCTTTGGTACAGAGCATCCTCTTTCAGTTTCATTTGTTTCTAGATTTGATTAACTCTGAATTTGCATCTATTTTGTGACATTCTAACAATGGAAAAATTATTTCATTTGTTTTGCTTTGTCTTGAAATACTACACTATATGTTTGCTACTTTGTCTTTCAACATAAACCCATGCTTGTTATATCTATTTGCAACTCTCACTCATCTAGAGAGTGTGTATTTCATGTAATAAAATAAACAAATATGTTCCTTGCTGTAATGGCGAGGTGGTATTTAATTAAACTATCCTACAGCGACATAAATTTATTGTCTCCTAAACACATAAGTATTTTCTTAGAAAATGCCACCTTACAGATATAACACATTTGTTTTGTCTTGCAAGTCCATATTTGTGAATCAAAAGATGTACAAATTGGGTCTGTAAATCAGTATTTTTACATGGAGTCACTTCTCATTGTATCCTGGAAAACCTGCATCTTACCAATGTTTCAAAACTTTTGATACCAAAGGAGAAACTATGTTCTTGAAATGGATTCAGGATTTTCCTTTTTTTCTAAATAAAATGAAAAAAAAAAGGTCTGTTAGCCTAATGACTGAGAGCTGCTAAGCATTAAAAATAAACACACACTTGGTACACTGTGTACTGCATGCAGTATATCAGTGCAACAGCATTTTTAGCTACTGTGTGTATCTTATTGAAAGCAGAAGACAACAATGATAATGTAGAAACTAAAGAACTGGATCAAAAATGCATGTCTTAAGTATTAAGTTACAAAAAAATAAAAGAGGAAAATGTTTGTTTGGGTTTTTTTAGAGAAAAAAGAGTCAATGAAGTAACAGCAAACTAAACCAAGAACTTTTAAAAATACATGTTAAAAATATCTCATTCAGAAATACAGACATCCTGACTGAAAGCTGCTGCAAGATTTTGTATGAAAAATCTGTTTTTTCTTCAAGATGTTGTAATTCATCCGTAATTCGTTGTCTTGCTAAATATAGTCTAAGCACTATCATTTGAGCATAAGTTAGTGTAAGTCTGCATTGTGATTTCTTTGTTTCAGATATTTTGAAATCATCTGTTGATTTTCTGTGCTGCAAGACCAGCGCTGAATCACTTCAACAACTGTACTTCATGTTTCAAAAACATGTAAAAAAATTACAGTTCTTCAAACAGAAGAAGCAGAGATCTGGTTCCACAATGGAGCGCTGGAAAAAGAACACAAAGGTGGGATGTAAGACGATACCCTCATCCTTTAATGGAGGATAATTTGTAGCTAATTTATGAAGTTGATACACAATTTGAGGAAACAAGCATCCCACCCATTTTTCTTTGTGTGCTCCATAGAATTCACATCCTTCCATTTTTGTTTTTTGTTTCCTTGAATTGTGCCTCGTAACTTATTGTCATGGCTTGTTAGCTGTTGATGTGTTCGGAGGGTTGTCCAGACAGTGACACTGCGTGGAAATAGCTGAGTAGTTCAGAAGAGAGATTCATAATTCACGGTGACCTTTAATGAAATGCAAAGCTAAAGAAAGCTGCTTTTAGTTTACCACATCTGAAGCAAAGTGAGAACTATTATTATCTTTAATCTTTGCCGTCATGATATTTAAAGATACTCTAATGCAGAGGAAACGTATCTTCACATGGGAGCCTATTTTTATCCCTGTTTTGGTGAATGGGATGTATCATTTGAACACGCTTTTCCCTCTGACCATCAGATTTACGGCCTGGTTGAGCAGCTTTCAGCCAGGGCTGCTACGTGGTTTGACAGGCAATCCTGAGAGCCGCAGCGTGTTTCCACCTTACCGCTTTCTCATGGAAGGGAAGAGCGACGTGTAACTCTGAATGCAGCGCTGTTTGCATTTTCTCTTTCTAATTCCTCCCTGTTTTCCCAATAGCAGCAAGGAAATACCAGATCCCGTCTCCTTTCTCCTTCCTACCACACCAGAGCCGTGCCACGATAGCAGTTTGGGTTGCTCCAAACCAGCTGGCAAAGAAAAGCATCCATATGACAGCCGCGCGGGATGGCAAGGGGGAGGTGGGGGCTGGAGAGGACCGCACTCTCTGGGGTAGCTGTGTTTGGGCAAGTTGCAATCTGGCCCTCAGCGTGCACCTGCCCTCAGTGAGGGTCTGGCAGCATGGCTGCCAGGGGAGAGCCCGCAGGAGGACAGAAAGCGCTGGGGGCCATGTCCGCAGCCGCTGCTCCTCTCCAGCGGGACAATGAAAGCCAGTCCTGCTTTCTTCAGGTGAGGAACCGAGCCTGAAGGCTAACTCAGTGAATTTTTCCCTAGTCCAGTTTATCAGAGGGTGAAATTAGCCTCTGATAAACCCAGACAAACGTACTGCCAAGACCGAGCGCTCGCCTCTCCAGAGCCCAAGGCCCTCCTGGAGCCTTTCCCCCCACTCCACAGGCTGCTCCGTGCCCTACGCCCTGCAGGTTCATGCTACTCAGCTGTGTTTTCCTTCTCCAAACCCCTGTAGAGAGGGGTCGTGCTGGCTGCCCACATCTCTGCAGAAGACACTGCACATTGCCTTACCCTCCCTGAGGGGGATTTTGTCCAGGTGCCATAGCCCAAATGACAGCTTGTGGGGCCACTGGGGTAAAATGCTGCCCATCCAGCCTATCGAGGGACCCTGTTTTACACATTTGGTCCTGAATGGGGAATAAATGCTCATCAAAGTGACAAAAGAGGTGCTATCTTATTGCCTTACACAGATGGGAAACCTACTTGCATTGGCCATATTGCTTTTGAGCAATTCCCCTAGTTTATCTGCATAAAAATATCTGTCCCACGAGCCTTAGTTCTCCTGTGGGCAGCTCATTTGGGATACTTCACAAGTCTGTCTGGTGGAGACGTACTGGATACATCTGGCTTGCTCATATTTCTAAAACTGAGCAAAGGACTTCTTTATTAGTGACTGTTCCCTCCGTTTGTGTGGCATGACGTTGGTTACCCAAGAAGGGATGCCTGCCGTGCTCTAAAATGGGGAAGATTATCTGTGTGCAGCTTGAAAATGGAGCTGTGTCACAGCACCTGTTCAGTCCCATTACAAAGAAAGCCAGGATGGCAGGAGTAGAGGCAAAGCAGAGTGTCTAAGATGCAGTTGTATTTTAAGTGAAATTTAAAACCTGCTACTAGAAATAAATGCTTTCTTCACAATGCAGTAACAAGGAAGGGAGAACACATTTTCCAAGCAAATTGCAAAAGTTCAGGAAATTCTTGGCTCACTTGTTCCAAGTGATATAAAGGAGAAGGAAGAGTCTCTATCCAGCATAAGTCATATTTTTAAGAATTTCCCAATATTACTTCCTGTCTTTGTGCTTGGGAAGCAGATTGTATACAGAAGTAAACCAAATTTGCTTTATCTTTTCAGAAGAAAGTGTCTGCTATATCATTTGCTGGCTCTCGTTAGTTCGTTCATTCAAAAACAGCAGGAAAAGGGCTTTTGTATTAAGAACAGTCAAGGTCAGGGATTTTTGTTTTTGATGTTGGCTGCCAGTAGCTTTGACTTCTCTGACTACTGTTTCCAAGTCAATCTCGGATAGCAATCTAATTGCTAGCTTACTGGGAGATATTTCATAGCTACAGGTTAGCTGCAGTGAGCACAGAACAGAAAGAGATTTCAGGACAAAATTAAGTGTCTTGTACTGTCTCAGCCCCTATTCAAGCCAATCTCAAATTAAGTCAATCAAGCCTACTAAAGAGCTGCAAAATTTGACCCTGATACTGCAAAATCTTTTTCATGCACATTCACCTTTGGAATCTGCATGAGCAAAAGCTTTACCTATGTGACTTGTTTTACAGAATCAGGGACTTCTACACCAGGATTCACCATAACAGATGTTTCTTTTCATAGCAAGCAATCAAAAATGCAAAGCAATGTTGTGATTTTGTAAAAAAGAGAAACGATGTTCTGCAAGTAATGATCTGCAGGTCTGGGGCATTTTTCAAGCTGTAATACCTTGACATTGCACAGTCAATTGCCCTGTCTCGTTCACAAACTATTACATTTTTAAAGCCTTGAGTTATTAGCTACATGAAAGTAAAATAAATCATTAGCCAAAATATCTGTGCCATTAAATGTTAGTACAGAAGTATGAGCATTTCTTGTTCAGTTTATTTTGCTGGCAACAGGGCGTTTTGGTGGTGGGCAGGCACAGCAGAGGTAGGAAGGTAGAAATGTGTTGTAGTTTATTCCCTGGTCTGTAAAACGGAGCCACCATACAAGAGTGTAACTTTAATCATACATCCACTGACAGCTCCTGTTTAAGCCACTCATTAGCAATCTGTGACACAGAGAGAGATTTCGCTTTTTTTCACCTTTTAATGTAATTCTCAAGATTTTATGAAGGTATCAATTAGAGATTTCCAGTAATGGAAAGCAGGTTTCAAACTCTGGAGAAGTACAATAAATCACCAACCATATGGGCTTTTGTCATTAAAAGAAAGCCACAATAAGACAAAAGCTGAAGTAAGTTAAAACAGCTGAACAGTGATCTGAGGCAGTCTTATGCAAAACCCACTACCTTGGCTTGTTCACAGGCAGCTTCTTTGGAAGACTGAAAGAAAACCTTTTTCAACTCTTTATTTCTTGGCTATGTTGGAAAGCAAGCAAAGAAAAAGCCATCTCAGTGCCGCTTTTCATGCTCTGCTTACTTTGTTTTCACATGAGATCCTGTGCGCTACCTTTGTTTTTCTCCCCTTGCTTTTTAGAGGGCTCCTTGTGCAGAACAATAGGGAGTCCCGACAACAACAGGCAGTTGCTCCAAGGCCTAGTTGTTCAGCAGGATTCACTCCAAGAAACCGAGAGGGGTGTGTGAGTCTTTTTTCCATCGCCAGCCTTTACAGTCAGCGGGCCAGATGGCACGAGATGGGCGCAAAAAAAAATAACGACAATAAATAACACTGCGACTTGCAACGTGGACCGAGCTCTGTTACTTCCACTTCATCACACTGTTTGGAAGTGCCTTTGATGTATAAAAGCACCCCCTAAGATAATGAAATGCAGTGGCAGCTGGCTAATGGCTGGGAAAGTGCAAACCCTGCATTGAACTCTTCCCACCAGGCTATTCAGCACCCAGGCAATGTCAGTCTCAAGGAGACAAGGAGACCGGGAAGAAACGGAGGCTTGTTGCTGTGCAGCCTTTAGGCTTCTGGGCAGGCTGCTGTAGGTGGGGTATTATTTGCCTTGCTGAATAGAAGTGATGTGCCCGAGGCAAAGGGAATGTTTTTACTGTCTTAACACATTAACCTTGCAGACTCTGTCCTAGAAATGTTAAATGAAGCCACAGGGTCACGCTGCTTGAGGAGACACTGCTCTTGGGTAAACTTTAAAATGAGCTATATTTTGTTTACTACAATCCCGTCAGTCGTGCAATCAGGGTTACTTTCCTTTTGGGGAGGACTAGCTCGTGGCTCGGCTCCATGGGAAATAAAAAATAAACACATCCAGACTTTTCTCTCAGCTGCTCCAGGCCTGAATGTGGGGCAGGGTCAATGACAAAGATCCAAAATAGACAGCGGACACGGACAAATATGAAAACCCTATTTGTTCAGGAGCTTTGAAACAGTAGGGGGTTTATTCCTCGAACACAAAGAAAACTTTCTGGTCCCTCCGTTAAATGATCCTGTGTTAATAATACTATAATGGGGTCTGACCCTGAAAATACTTGATTAGACGTGCACTTATCTTCATGCACGTCATTAGTTCTGCTAGCCTCAGTGCCACTGTTTGTCACCAGAAAGTTCAGAATATGCACAGACTTTGCAGGCTTGGGGCTTGCCACTGCCAAATGCGGCAACAGCGTGCCTCAGCAGAGAAGGTGTGATGTGAGATTTGAAATGAGGTCTCATCATAAGAAGAGTAAATAGTGAAAGTCAAATTTACCAGAATAAATATTTAGGGGAAATAGAGATCAGCTCTGGCTTTTATTATCTGGCAGAAAATGATTATTTTTTGATAGTTAAATTCTGGAATACTCATGGACAATTATAAAATTCAGCTTGCCAACTGTCTAGATTCAAGGGCTGGCTTACTCTGAAATATTACTGTCCTGGGTGTTATGATCTTGCAGGCAAGGGAAGGGTCATGTATGACCAAATAGTCATGTTGTGACACGTTTATCCCCAGAACAGAAGTCCACAAGTGCCTGAGAGCTGCGTGCGGTAGCCTCCGAATCTCATCAATTCAGGAGGGGGCAGAAGATTAAAAAAGGGACATTTTGCATACTTTGCCTCAAGTAAGTACCCAGATCCATTCTCAGGGCAAGGCTACTGAATCTCAGTGTGTATTTTCATTGACTGTGTGCCAAAGGTGTATTGATTATTGTTGCTGAGGCTAATGTGTACTGTATCCCACAGTACAGCTCTAATATCTTTCCTAAGAGTAAGCATAAGTCAACGTCACCAAAATTTTGAGTGCCAAGTGGGAATAGCTCTATTTAATGCTAAGATTATGGCAGCAAACTTCTGATCTGTTCCTTATGGTCCCTTACCGTGGCAATGTGTAGTTGCTTTTTAGGAAAAGTCTTTTTGTTTCATTAGATTGACACCACTAAGAAAACCCAGCCCGCGTGGATATATTGGCACTATCCATCAGCCTTAGACCATTCCTTCCACAGAGCTTGTTTTCTAAATCTGTTTTTGAGAGCTGTTTGCTTGACAGACTGCTTCGCAGACTTACGATTGTTTGTTTCTGGCTCTTTTCGATTGCTCTGCTAATCTCTAGACTTTGGCCTTGAGGTTATTATTTATATTGTACTTTTATTGGTGTTTGCTATTTGAAACTTTGTTTTCAGTAGATTTGCGGCCCCTTTCTAAACTGCTTTTCTGATTAAATTTTGTCGAAGAGGTTGGGTGGATTGCTTTACCTTTTTTTTTCCCTGTTTGTTCTCCTCCTAATCGTTCAGTTGAGAACTCACCTGCCTTTTGTTTGTGCCTGCCTTTGTGATTTGTTCTGAGATTAGAAGGGACAGCTGCACAGCTTTTACTTTTATTAGTTCTTAGCAATGGGTCAGGCAAAATATTAACCACCCATGTACTGCTTTCCCAAAACCTCAAGTGAATTACAACAACAGAACTGTTTCCTCCATAGTTCAGAAAAAAAAAAAATTAATTCTTTGACTGTCACCTCATGCAGGTGTTTTTTTTGTGTGTGTGTGTGTCTAGATGTATCTGCTATAGAGATAGAATAAGCTTAAGTATCAGAACATATGAAACTAGCCTGACCTTTCTGACAATTTGTCTAAATTTATTTCTGCACGAGTTAGAGTGTGAAATTCAAATCCAGATTTAGTCCTCAGCCCTGCAATGCCAGGAGCTCAGTGGGATAAATGCATGCATCCAGTATTTCCCCAGCATACATTTTACCAAGGCATTGTGGTTCTCAGTTCTCTGATTCTTTGAGTGTTATCTACCACAAAATGTAGTTTGGTCCTTTTTAAATCCATTAACAAAGTGGCTTCTGTCTTGATTTGGGTGATTTACAAACTTTTACTATTTCTCTGTTATTGCGCATTCTGCCTGTTTACGTTTTACCGCTGATTGCTTGGTCAATGCCATATCCTTAATGGGGAGCCAGCTCTCTTACAATTTACTTACAAGAATCTCTGATGTGGGACTTTCTTCCTACTAATACTTTCCAAAAATGTGTTTTGTTTTTCTTTTGGGCTCAGGGGTAGGTGGGGGGGAGGAAGAAGGGGTGGAATACGCCATAGATTAAGCTAAGCTCCCCAAAGACCCATTATTCATACCAAATTTCAGTTCTTTTACAGATTTTAGGTTACTACGTTTCAATTTCTCAAACTTGAGGCTCCAAGACCTTGGCTGAGCAAGAAGCTGAATGTCCACAATGACAGCTAAAGCCAATGGTCTCTGCAAGCACTTCAGTTTTTCGGGAATTGGACAGGATGCTCAGAACAGGAGCTTCAATGGAGAGAGAGTTAAGTGCAGAACACTGCTGACGGTAAATGCTTAAGTGCCTAATATTTGGGATCCCAAACTAACTGACACACAATTAGTGGGTTATTTTGAAAATGTAGTTCTTGGCAAAGAATGATAACAGTGTAATATGCTAGCCAATACTGAGTTTGTCCATGCCCTAAGTCCGTGTGTCTACATAATGTGTGCTGAGGCTGATAAAGAAGATAAACTGGTTTTCTTGTTAACCATTGCTATTTCTTTGTATACTGTGCTGAATGGTTATGTACCACCTAGTGGGACCCTGGTTATTGAATTTTGTTTTTCTAATTATGACATGTTTTATAACAGACAGTATATGTCTGTGGTGATTGATTGTTCATCTCCTGAGCGATCCCACTCCTGATATGCTAAACCAGGCTACAATTTCTCTCACTTCTTTCACAGTTCAGCTGCCAGCAGTAGATTTGCTTTGCTCCTTCTTTTTAGGCTGAACACTTAGGTTATTCCCTCAGTTCCACGCTGGCTCTTTCAACTTCATTTCTGTCCAGTTCTGTATAAGTATTTGCCTCACATTTTTCAAAGGCACATTAGCATTCATCATTCTCCTGACTTATGCTTTCTAACCTCCTGGCTGAATGGTTTTCTGGGTTTGTTTCCATTGCTCATAATTTGTGAATTTTTGGCCATTTCAATCTGCATTTTTATCAGTCCTCTCAACCCTCCATCTTTAGCTTTTTTAAAGTGATTCTTTTGGCATCTGGGGTTGCTGAAGCGACACACAGGATGGGTCCCACTCTCTTTTCAGGCTGACGTGGTGCTGGTCTCTTGAGGTCCTTTTACTGAAGCCTTCTCCGCTTTCTGGACTGCAGCCAGAGCTTGTTCCAAGCTCCATTTTGTTCCACTGCAGGTTCCACTAGCTCAGTGCTTCTTTGAACCACTGAAGCTGTTATATTAATAATTGGATTATAAGCATAGTGAGTTGTTTGATCCTTCATGTGCTTTTGATGCTAATTCTACTTTAGCATTTTGTTTTGTTTTAATACAAATACCTTAAATAAAGTTAGTTTCCTAAGATATGCACAGATTTGCTTCAGAGGATCAGGCCCTATTCTCTACATTCATTATGAGTTTTGTCTCCCAGCCAGAGTCTGTCAGAGGTGCATGAAATTTGATAGATATTTTCTCTCTCTCAGGAGTGAGATCCAACATCTGCTGTAGGGGTGACTTCAAAGGTTTTCTCCCAGTACAACCTCTGCGGAAATTTAGCCTACTTACACTAGCTTATCTATGAGTGACTATATTACAGCATCTTATCTGCTGCAGTCCACAAAGCATTTGATAGTCTTCTTCAAAAACAATGCATTTAGGTGGTTCATTTCCAAAGAAAAAAGTCAGAAAAGCATAAATTCTAGAGTCCAGTAAAAAAAAAACCCAGACTGTTTTGCGGATTTTTTTTTTTTAAATCATCCTGAATGCCTTTTCTCACCAGTGTGATAGTGTACCTTTGTGCCACCAGGTCAGAGTTTCTCTTGGAAATACGTGGTAATTGCCTTTGAACAGTAAGTGCTCCAGAGCAGACCTGCCCTCTCTAGGAGAAGTCTTCAAGGGTATTTCCATTGCTCTGATCCATTCAAAGTGGGTTGCTGGAAATCTCTGGACTCGCTGCCAGAAGAAGTGGGATTGATTTGGAAGACCCTCTGTGCTGCAAGAAACTCCAAGCAGCATTCTTTGAGAGGACTTATTACCAGTAAAATGCAGGCACTTTCAAAGTGAGAATAAAGTAAAACCACCAGCTGTCAGCTAGAAGAAGGAAGAAAGGAGGAAAGAAATGAAAAAACTTAGTGTGTAGTTGATAATTAATCTGTAAGGTGCTGCAGACTGCAATTAGCCTTTGTAGTATCTAGAGAGAAAAAGAAGATGTCATCCATGATCACACATATTCTCCTGTACTTCCATCAGAAGGTTGTTTAGGCCTTACCTCTTCAAAGATTTGTGCACGTATTTAATCCTGCTGACTTTCAAATGGTAAAACTAAGCATGTAGGTCAATCTTTGCAGGAAAAAGATGTGCACTTTTTTCCCCCAAGTGCACTTCAGCCAAACGAAACTGGAACAAAAAATCAAGGAATGTTTCCAAACCATTTTGTGTAGACTTGCTTGGAGGGGTTTCTGAATTGCATCTCTCTCAGATTTTGCAGATACTCCTGAGTATCAGGACTGCGATGGATACACATGATTTTATTTGAGTTATCTCAAATGCTTTACAGTGAGCCAAATTTCCAGTAACTGGGTTTTCAAGAGGGAAAAAAATAATCTTACTCACTTGTGACAAAAGACAAAACACACACTCATTTGGGGAAAAAAAATGAAATCTTATAAAAATCTGCTTTGATTAAGAAACCAAAGCCTTTTATTAGGAGGCAGGGTGGAAGCAGGATGACCATTTGGGTGGAATAACTCAGGTTTTGTGAGACCACAAGGACCTTTCTCAGAAATATGTCCCTATGAAATTTTTCAAAATGGCTATTTGCCTTGGATGGAATATTTCTGGAAAAAAACTTTAAAGCCAAAATAGTTAAGTCTCTTCTGCAAGCCACTTTTAAGAGAAAAGATGTTTTTCTTGATAAAAAAGAAAAAACTCTTGACCTCTCAATGAATTAATTGGGGAACACTTGCACCTCTATAGTTCTGAAATGACATTCTGAAACCTGACAAAGTTTTTTATTTTTAAGGAATTTTCTCTTTGCTGCCTTCTCCTTTGGACAAATTGACTGGTATTGGCCAACCTGAACATTTAAAAAAAATTTCTTCCTCTGTGCTCTGCTGAGACTTGTTATGGTTTGGCAGCTAAAGTCTCAGAAAATGTGAAAAAAGAGACAAAGGAAAAGGGGAAAACATTAAAAAGAAGATAAAGGAGATAAAGGAGGAAAAGGAGAAAAATAAGATAAAGGAAAAAAAGAAGAAAAAGAAGAAAAAGAAATCTGTCATTTGCAGGCATATGCTAGCGCCAGAGTGCCTTGCTTGAATCAGGACTTTCTCTGGTGATGCTTTTCCCAGTTGAAGGGTGCTACCTCGGTGCCAGGAGCCCTTGTAGAAGGTAAGGAGACTGCTCATATTTGCTCAGGTGGTCTGGAAGAGGAGCTAATTTGCCTTGTACGAGGAGTGATCAAGCCTGGTGGTGATAGAGGGTTACTTACTAAGATAAGGATCATGAAGACTGAGCTGGAAATGCTTAGTGGTGGAAAGAGAGTAGAAACATGAGAGTCTGGGAGAGTGAGACCAAAGGAGAGGCTGTGAGGAAACCTAGGAAATTAATAGGGAAAACTGGATTGGGAATGAAGGGTATTTGCATTAAAAATGTTGGGAAGATTGCGACCGCGAATAGGGTAGGAGGGAATGTTTGGGCCTTGGATAAGGAGGCTGAAGTGGGAAGGCTGGGACTGGGAGAAAAAAGTAGAAGGCATAGGGAAGACAGACAGGAGCAGGACAGTTTGGTCAGGGCAGGTAGGTCAGGACAAGAGCGTATGGTCTTCTCCTGTGCATACCCCTATCCGCAACCTGGAATGAAATGCCAGTTTCTGCACTGGCAGCAAATGTCAGTGAAATTTACTGCCAAATTATGTGCCCATTCTTTTTTAGTTTAATCAGCCTTCAAAAAGAAAGTATGAAATAGAATTTGAAATAACTGCATGTTGAGTCCTCTGTGCACAGTGAGGCAGGGTGGGAGAGGGTGGGGAAGAAATGTGTGGTTATAAAATTAAGGCTGTATCTGAGTGCATTCGCATAAGCGGGCTGGGTTGATGTTGCCCAAGCAGCTTTCATTCTGGCATTTTCAACCTTTTGAATGCTGACTCTGAAACTTTAGTGTCGTTTTAATGCACTTTAACTGTATATGAATAGAAAACAGTAGAGTTGTGGCACAACAGGCCATAAGGCTGGTCAGAATTAATTATCTACAGATCTACCTCATGACTGGGGAGGCTCTGCAGTACACCTTTTCCTTTTAACTCTTGTTATTTCATGTATTCATTTAATTTAACAATAAGAAACTGAAAACATTACAACATGGAGTGAGGAAACACAGCTTTTTAATACCGTTTGATTGTTTGCCAAAGTTTTTACAAGTGTTCCTGTTAAGACATATTACTATGCACTATATACAGCATATTTATATTCTTGCAACGTGTTTAAACTTCTGAGTTATAAATTTCTTGTATAAATTGCCTGGGAAAGCAAACCTGCACAACTTGCCGTTGTCCTTCTTCCTTGGCAAGGTCGATGCACCTTTTGTCACATTGGTGGGATCTTGAAGACAAGGTCAGAACTCCACAGCAGACTGCAAACGGGTCTGTTACAGGGGAATGGGAGAAATTTGAGAGGAAAGCTGAATGATTTATGTGAGATAAAAAGGTAGAAAAGTGATAGGAAGAGATCAAAGTATGTTGACTCAGTTGTATAATTTGGCCTCACGAATATTAAACACAGGTTACAGTACACCAGGGGAATTTTTTCTGCTACCCTGTTCTCCTCCCAACCGGAGAGGAGGGAAGGGGGATGGGAAAAGGAAGCAATTCTCAGATCTACCCAGTTGTTTTCATTTCTACCAAGCTGAAGCAGAGCTCAGGTAGGGAGTATTTGAAGCATAGCTGTGTGACATGTTCCTTTCCCTGCCTGCGTTTTTTTTAAATTCTTCTTTTTCCTCCTCCTTTGGAAGGAGTTGTAGTAAACTCTATTAAATATGAATGTTTATCGCACAATGATTTTTGGCTTTTTTCATAAGGCAAGTTCTTCAAGATGTTTTTCTTGGTGAAAAATGACAAAAAGTCCATAAATGGAAATACTTACATGATCCTTTATGTTTTAGTGCTAGAAGTATGTGAACAGTGAAATTGCAGAAGTTCAGAAATGCAAATTGGGATGCACTTCATTGGTTATTCTTCAACAAGTTCCTACATGCACCTATTACCACAGAATGGAGATTTCCTCCTTGTGTCCTTGCCCAGGACTAAAGAAAAAAAAAAAAAGAAAGCAAAACCACCCCTAAATTAAGTTCAAGACAAAAGCAAATAAATTGACTGTAGGGAGGCTGGTGCATACTTTCTTGAATTCCTGTTCCCACTGAAGTCTCTGAGAACTTTTTGATGATTTAAAGCATGGCCAGGATTTGTCCACTGATGATGAAAACTTGGCCTTCTAATTCTTTGGAAAGTTAGTTATCATAGAATCATAGAATAGTTTGAGTTGGAAGGGACCTTTAAAGGTCACCTAGTCCAAACCCCCTGCAAGGAGCAGGGACGTCTTCAACTAGATCAGGTTGCTCAGAGCCCTGTCCAACCTGTCCTTGAATGTTTCCAGGGATAGGGCATCTACCACCTCTCTGGGCAACCTGTTCCAGTGTTTCAGCGCCCTCATTGTGAAAAATTTCTTCCTTACATCTAGTCTGAATCTACCCTCTTTCAGTTTAAAACCATTACCCCTTGTCCTATCACTACAGACCCTACTAAAAAGTCTGTCCCCATCTTATAAACCCCCTTTAAGTATTAGAAGGCTGCAGTAAGGTCTCCCCAGAGCCTTCTCTTCTCCAGGCTGAATAACCCAAACTCTCTCAGCCTTTCTTCATAGGAGAGGTGTTTCATCCCTCTGATCATTTTTGTGGCCCTCCTCTGGACCTGCTCCAACAGGTCCATGTCTTTCCTGTGCTCAGGGCTCCAGAGCTGGATGCAGCACGCCAGGCAGGGTCTCACCAGAGTGGAGGAGAGGGGCAGAGTCACCTCCCTCAACCTGCTGGCCACACTTCTTTTGATGCAGCCCAGGATACAGATGGCCTTCTGAACTGCAAGCGCACATTGTCAGCTCATGTTCAGCTTTTCATCCACCGGTACCGCCAAGTCCTTCTCCGCAGGGCTGCTCTCAATCCCTTCATCCCCCAGCCTGTATTGAAACCGGGGGTTGCCCCAACCCAGGTGCTCTTTTCTCTCATTGAGGGGTTACTAGGACAACTTTGTGCTGCAACACCATCCAACTTTTACTTATGTTGTGGACCCATAGGGCCTAATGGTGTATTGTCCTGTAGTTATTTACAGCAGTTGCAAATGGGTAAGGAGTATTGCCTTAAGAGAGTGAAGGTGAGCTACAGGCATTGACCCTGCATGAACTGTTTACAATGAGCACAAAGCAACAGGGAATTCAGCAGTGTTGTTCTCATCAGGAGCTCTTCTTCCCTTGCCAAGATATTGCCTGTTCTCTTGGAGCATCACTACATTGCAGATTCACCCTATGTCATTGTTCCAACAACAGGCGTAAATAATAGATGTTTTTGTTCATTGGCCCAAATCTGAAAAGCTAGAAGGGAGTGTGAGGAGAGTCTGAGTCAAGCGGAAGAGAAACTATTCAACTTTTAAGCTAAATTCAAAACCTTTTATTAAATCTATGGGATCTTCAAGATCTTTTTCCTTGTCAGTTGGATTGTTTTGAAGCAAAAAGTACTATTTTGAAAGGAAAAGTAAAAATTTCATTTAGAAAAATATTGAAATAAACATTTCACCTCTTCCAAACAAACCTTTCAATTTTAAAAATGTCAAAATGGAAGTATCAATAGGTAATATTTAAATGTTTTTCTATTACTTTTTAGTCTCTCCCCCTGTCAGATAGGTAAAGCCTGAATTATTATTTTCCCTTAAATTCCCTGGGAGTTGTGTGGAGGTAGAAACATATTAATCACAAATACTTGGTCCAGCTATAAAACTAAATAATCACTGAAGCATCTTCAGCTTGGGTATTGTAAAGCATGAGATATATTATTTGCATTTTAACCTCTGTATATCGTAGGCTGGTGCTTCTTGCATATAATTCAAACTTCTCTTGCTCACAGCAGAAACCCTTGGCAGAGATTTGGGTGACTGACTCGCTGCTTCCTTCCATTCTCACTGCATTCTTTCCCATGCTCATTTTGGTGTAATTTGCGATTTAGGATATTAGTCTTATAGAGACTGGAAACTAAGATCTTTTGAAAAAGCTCTATTTACAAAATATGGGCCCAACAATGTATCTTTATGCCTATTGATTTGCATCCTTCCTGGGTAATCTGTAAAAATAGCTGCTTTCTTCCCACCAGAAATTCCTGTTCTGTGAGATGTACTCTCCTCCAATCTCCTTTATCCAAAATACTAATACTAATACCTTTATTCAAAAATGCTAATTCAATTTCTAGGTATCTTTCTTCCTGCAATAATGGAAAGCCCCTGAAGTATCTTACCATGCCTGCTACTGTTTGCTGTATCAGTTCCACATGCTAATATGATTTCCTGTAAGAGGAGATGATTATATTAGTTCTGCAGTGAAATCATAAAAAAAAAAAAAAAAGAAAAAGCCTGACCAGTGCTTTTAAAGAGAGCAATCTCAATGGAAAATGTTAAATTGGTTCCACAGTATGAACGTTAGATGTAAAATCTTGCTCTAGCACAGGCTCATGACTTTCTCTTTGGTTTTCTGGCCAGCAACTGATGTTGTTTCTGCCACCTGTTTGAAGACAATTGTGCAACTGGGACCATGGAATGATGTCCAGTTGCCTTTTTTAGAATATGAATAGGGCTTTTGAATTTGGCTGTGCTGAGCAGTTTGGGGCTGAATCACTCTGTAGGCTTGCCAGAGAAAGCGTTTAGCCTATGGACATGAGCCAAAGCCCACTGAATCTCACAGCAAGGTTCTTTTTGGCTTCGGTGGGCTCCGGCTCAAGCTCTATATGAATGACAATTTCTACTCTGGAATTATCAAAAATTCCTCATTTTTAGTTTCTGTTTTTCTTTTCCCAAAGAGTTTCACCTATATTTTTACAGTTTGAACCACTGCTGCCTGGCTCTGCTCTTCCCTCCTCCGAATGGGATGTTAGGGCTGATGGTAACATGGATGCTCTGTCATGAACAAGTCAGGGGCAAGGAGCCATCTCAGACCTCAGCTGCCTGAACTGCTTTGTACACACTGTCTACTTTTACTTGCTTTTCATTTCTGAATATGTGCTTCAAATACTGTCAGACTCCAAGCTATTTTGGACATGAGCATGTCATTTCCCTTCCCTCTGCTGCAATCACAGTTGGATCCTGCAGGCATTTCCCGTAACAGGCCTCAGTTATCAACGGCAGGAGTTTTAGTGCATTTCCCTTTGCAAAGACTTTTGTTGCCAGATGGGAGTTGTTAGTTGTTTATATCAGGCTATGAGTAATGCCCTTTTGCTAGCACTGTACACAATGTTTTTTTTGACATTTATTCCTTCTGTTGTTATACAATGTTAGCTTTGCAAGTTATAAAGAACAACCTTTTTCCCTCAGGTGTCCTTTTGTGTGCTTTTTGCTCATTTTTTGAGATTCTTTCTTTTCCAATTTTAAAGGTAAAAAGAATATATAATAATAGAAAAATGAACAACAAGCTTAGAGACCTTTCCCAGTCTGCTACTCACAGCTGTGAATAGATGCTAAACATAGATTTGTGGGTCCACTTTCAGGTTTATCGAATTCCATTTCTTCTTGAGTCTCCTTTACATCTGTTACGGGGCTCCGCTTTCATGCTGTTTTCCTTGGCTCTGTGGGGCACAACCTAAATTTTACCAGCTCCCAGCACTTCCATTAAACGGTGGGATCAGCCCTTTCTCTGCAGACCTCACTCCATCATAATTCATACAATAAGACCTTATCCTGTGGGCCTTTGAGCATGTTCTGTGAGAAGAGCCCTCAACCCATGCTTATTCTGAGTATTGACTCTCAGTATTTGGTCCATCAGCCTGAAATCATATCTTGATAATGAAAACTGTCCATGATAACTTTAACATCTCTCTCATGCTCTTTCATTTCATGGATAGATGAAATTTTTTATCCTTCCATCTGCTTGCTTCCCAACTTTTTCTGCCTTTTTATTCCAACAAAGTTGGCTTTAGCATGACTGTATAGACTGTCTGTAAGGCACTATACATTGCTGGAATGGTGTCAAAACCGTGTAGACACCTTCAGAGCCAAATTATTATACTTGTGCTACAGTTCTGCATAGAAGACAGAGAGCTATGCCAATCCTGAGCCCTCCAGAAGGCCTTGGACAGCCTGTGCCTACTATTTCCCTGTGTTGCTTCTTGCACATAGGTGTATAAAAACCTGCTCCAAGAGCCCACTGTCAGGAAATGTCCCAATTTCATGTGGTTCCCCAGGGACCTATGGATCAGGCTCCCTGCAGATGTGCTAAGAAGGTGTGTCTCTGACATTGCACACTGGCTAACGCAGTTTCACCTTTTTTAAGTTTATGAACCTGTACACCTTTCCCACCAGAAGTACATGCCCCGTTGCAGTGAACTCGAACCTCCCTGGCTTGCTCCTGCTCACTTCAGTTATCTTTCATATACCTCCTAGAAATAGTTTTTAACAACCATGAAGCTTCTTAACCCTAAATATATGGGTAACATCTGCACTGTGCACTCTACAATGACAGCTATTTTAGGAGAAACTTGGCAGAACTTCTGATCAGATCCTAATCATATGGTTGCCCTTTTGCCTTTAGCCACTACTTTGGAGTCTCCCCCTACTCAGGATTGTGGAAGGGTTTGTGAGAACATAGAAAGAAATAGATGACTGTTGTTAGGACTCTGCCTTCTCTCTAGCACTAACTCAGCCAAGGAGAAAAATAAAGGAAAAATATGCCCTCAGGTATGCTTTCCTTGATGCATATAAACTCAGGTCCCATGAAAATATTTATCTGTAAATAAGCAGCTTGGTTTAGTCTTGTTTCTCAAGGTTATCTGGTTGCAGGGTATAGCTTGCACTTGGTAATAAGTAAAAAACAAGTTTGATCACTGGAATTCTGTTATTTTCATCTGCAATATTATGCAAGATCAAGGTAACAAATTTTGTTGCCAGCTGGAGCTGCAGGGTAACAGGCTGCTGCTGGTTTTCCCTGCAGACAACAGTAAAGAACACATTTTATGTCAAAGTAATTGCACTAACAGGTGCCGTTGAGCAACTGTGTTTTGGTTGCGACACTGTTGTGGCTCAGTGCTTACCACAAATGTTTATATATAAAAAAAATTCAGTTCTGCTTTTAAATTCCTATTCAACTGACAAGAAAGAATAGGGTAAACAAGAGTGAAGCAATAACTACAGTTTAAAAGCTAGAAAGCCTCCTTCCCACTTCTGGTGGGTGAATACCACTGTCCTATCACAAGTCCTTCCTTGGACATTTATCACAGCAACCGTAAGCCGGCATCCAGTGCTGACAACGTTAAGACCTGTAAGAACTGGATGAGATTCTTGCAGTGGGATACATGCTGATGTGATTATGTCACATATTTAGGGAATAATGTAATTTCATGCACCGAACGCTGGACACTGACTGCTGCACGTGCAGTGGGCCCTCTTCCCGCCTGCCTTCCTCGTTCGCTCGACCCCAGTGCTTGGCTGCTCCTGCTGCAGGAGTCAGTTTAAGGTGCAGGAAAGGGAGTGCTGGCTGCACAGCACCTGGGAGCCCGTAGCATTTAGGGAGTACAGAAATGGTGGTAAGCTTGGAGAAGGTTCCTCCTAGTCTTGTGAGTCCATGTAAGCTAACCTGCTAAAACCATCACCTCCTTGGTGCGAGGCTCATGACAATGTTTACTTCGAGCTTTTCAAAGCTGTGGACAGCTGGGGAGAAAGGCACTCCAAATAAGTGTATGAGCTGAAACACTCCATGCCTGAGCTGAAAACCTCGTGTGAGCTGCCCCAAGAGTGTGTTTACAAGGTTGTAGGCATATACAGTGATGTAATGGGACTGATATAAGATCTCCTAAAGATGGATTCTCCAAATCAAAATTTAACCATCTAAAAATGGGACCAGTGGCTTTAGCTATCTCCTTAGTGTCCTCATAAAACCAATGCACACCTTATACTGTCTAACCTAGATGTCTATTCCAAAATTCAGTGTATCTATTTTTGGAAGCCGAACATATATGCCTGTATCCTGCCAAATGCATCCAATCTAAAAGACATCAGCTCCTCCTAACAAACACGCTGAGAACAGTCTGGAGACAGTGCAGAAATCCAGCAGTGTCTTGCTTTCTTTGACTAACACCTCCACCTCTCTGTCTTGCTACATCTTGTGCTTTCTTCCTCAAAGCTTCTTTCTTGGTCTTATCATGGATAGGTGACTTCTGCAAGGACTGCAATATTTGACAAGACCTCCTTCCCATGCTTTCCTCAGCATCCATCTTCTCTGCCTTTTCCTTCTTAGAGGCCACTGTGTTTTCTCACTTGTGGGGGTTCCTCCCAATCCTCCAACCGCTCCCTTTCCTCCATGCATCCCCACTAGCCTATTTCACTGAGCTTCTCAGTCTTACCAATTTCCTTTCACTCTAAGGCCAATGACTCACAATCCAATTACCGTATCTTAATTTTCTCTTCAACATTGCTGCACTAAATGTACACATGCATGTTCTGAGCCACAGCCAAGGCAAGCGTATGCACTGTTGCCTAAACTGCAGTGAATGTGGGTTAAGATAACTTACATATATTTCACATTTTCTAGGGTTAAAGAGTGCTCAAAGTAATCAAGGAAGTCTGAACCCTAAATTCAACTCACACTACATTTTGGCACCCTAAGACTTCACTGTTCTCATTCCCTTCTTTAATTCCTTCTGTCTGTGACTAGTAATTTTCTTTTCTTTTGGACTGGTGTAATACCCACAGTGCTATGCAGATATCTTTCTGAATGGATTATTTTAGCTCAGTTTTGAAGACAGAGCTAAATTAATCCATGACTTTTCCATGTTATGCTGTCACACTTTGTACCACCAGAAGAGCAGATGACTATTCTGTCTGAACCAAACACTAGAGTAATCTTGTAGAGGCTTCCAGGGGGATTCATCCTGGCTCCATCACAGGGTGCATGAAGTCTCTCCATGTCCTTGGCTGTAAACTCCCACTCCCAGCCCCTTTGTTTTCATGCTTGTGAGAATGAAAAACACTTTAATGGTATGGAGTGATGCTTTCAGTTTGGGTGCTCTTTTTAAGTTGTTTTCCCAAGGAAGCATCCCTGCATTTTTGCTAACAGCTTTTTTTGTATGCATGGGAGTGGAAGAGTCTCCTTGTTCTGGTCTTCTCAGTGTCTTTGCTGCCCTTAGAGCACTCTTGTATGATGTTATAGACAGATTACCATTGCTCGGTACTCTTCAGAACAGAGTGTTTTACAGTGTCTCCATAAAATCCCTTTCTTACACAATGCCCATGCTACAGGCATCAATAACATTCATATTTTTATCTCTTCATCTTCCTTTTTTGTAAACAGCTCAATAAAACCACCAAAGCTGGCACGTGTTTCAACTGAATAGCCACAGTATTGCGCTGCTGTGCAATACTTTCCCCATCCTCTCTCCCTACCCCAGATGTCACGTTCCCTTACACTGACACATCCAAAATGTGGTTGGGTACTCCTCACAGAGACTCAGTTGGGCTACGGATGGGAAACAGTTGAGAACAACTTTCTACCAGCACAAATCTGCTGTATCCAAAGGGGTACCAAAGGCATTACTTACCTGCTCATGTCAGCGTTTCTGGCAGGGGAAGTCACGGTTTAGCAGTGAACTATGGTGCCCTTAAAAAGGCTTTCCTTGTTTGGTGCTCTCTGAAAGCTTTTGGGGCAACTTCAGCCTAAGAAGATCTCTGCTGTATGGTATAGTTCGACTTGGTCATTTTTGGGCACTTGATTGGTCTTAATAAGATTTTTATTTTTATATGTAATAAGGCTAATGTGGACACAACATGGTAGTACATCTTTTTCTAGTTCTTATGACTGCTACTTGCTTTCAGTTTTGGAGGGGAAATCTAATGCTTCAGACTGGGCTATTCTGTTGAACTTCTAAAAATTGCCCTCTCCTGCCATCAGCCAGCAGGCTCTTGGGACCTGCCTTTGGGTGCCATTCCTGGGGCTGCAGAGCTGCCCTGGGCACAGCAGTGAGGACATCCCAGCTCGTGACTTGCACTGCACCCCCTGTCAAACTGCAAACCAGGCAAGTTCACTAGAATTAAAAAAAATCTAGATTTACTGAAAAGCTTGCAAGACATTTGGATAAAACTGGAGCCATGGAGTGATTAATGGAACCAGATGAGAAGAAAGTGTATAAATTTGATCATTTAATGCCAAATTTCATGTAAAGGCTCTGAGGGATTATCTGAATGTGAAGCTCAAGCTTAAACTTGTGGGATGTGAGACTATGTGAAATTAAAACCAAAAAAAAAGGGATCGTACACTTGGGATAGAATAAGTTGTTTCAGTCCCTTATTGTATTTCCCCACACCAAGAGGGCTTGCTCTCTGTGGCAGTGACATGGCAGCTGCCATCTCACTGTGGAGCACCACAGATGGTGAAGAGACAAACTCTGCTCGTCTTTTGATGAGTTTCTGGGCTTTCTTCTTTCTGCCATTCACACAGCATAGGAGAAAAAACAGCCTGATGAAAGGGGAGCATTTTTATCTATCATTTTGTTAAGCAAAATACTCACAGATTATAACTCATCTGTTTTGTTGAAAATGCAGGTGAAGGACAAGAGGTGATTTACTTTGGCGAAGTCGAAGGGGAACCGTGACTTCCTGCAGCAGGAAACCACCTTCTACAGAAAGAAGGTTGCAGGGCAACATCTAAGCCAGAGCTGGGGCTACTAAGGGTCAAAAGGAGTGTGAAAGGGGGGAAGGAAGGGGAGGGAGGGCACAAGGCAGAGCTGCGTCTCGCATGACTGCTGCTTTTGGGGATGTATCAGCTCTGGGTTTCTCCAGGTGGGAGCAGGGCAGGGTGGGACACGGGTCGCCCGTGGGAGAGGCCCAGGGGCTGGTGCTTCTTCAACCGACTGGGCAGCAGGACATCCTCAGTGATCCTGGCTGGTTACCTGCTCCTCACCCCGTGGAAGTGGCGGCTGTTGCTGAGCTTGCTTCAGAAACCAGAACTGCTTCAAATGACACCATGGACAGTGTGGCACACCAGTTCTGCCTGTCCCACTTCTTCACACCCTGGCCGTGTGCTCTCAGATGCCCACTCCCCCCACTAAGGCTTTCTGTCACAACTGAAAACTACCAGAGGGGAAAAATGCTCTTTTCTCTTTGGTAAAAAAAGATCTAGGCAAGCAGTATCACATTTATTCCCTCAAATAATAATAATAAATAGTAATGCCAGTGGAAAACAGCTTCTGTTACCAGGAGTTTGCCACCTGAGTTGAAATCCATCCGAAGACTATTTTTTTTGAGAGGAAAGATCATCTCACCTGTTCTTAATTACTGATCATATTCATGATCAGACTGCTTAGAAAAAAAAGAGGTGTCTTCGCTGCCTGTGACTTGGCTCTGCCACCCCTGGGGCATGTGCCTGTGTGCTGTGTATCTCCCCATCTGTGGGGATGTGCGGCATTGCTGGTAGTGGGGCAGTTGTGCTCTGCAAGGATGAATGCTCTTTCCCTCCCTGGTGACAGCTGTGGTTGCTGAGGGGCCGCTGTTTGCTTTAAAATCACGTGGAGAGGCTGGTGGTGGTGGTAGAAGGGAAGAGAAGGAGGGGAGGGATGGTTTGCCCAAAAGAAGATAGTTACTGTTTAACTACACAGATTCATCTGCCGCACACCTTCATATTAGAAGTCCACAACCTTCCTGCAAATGCTGTTGCTGGGAAGGGAGAGTCTGCTTAAACCATCAGCCCGTTTCTCTCTTTCTGGCTGCAGAATGAGCATTTGCTGTTCCCTCTCTGGAAGTGCTCCTTACCTGACCCCGAAGAGAAATGTTTGCCCCTGCCCTGCACCAGCACATGTGGCAGTACTTACGCAGCCCCTTCCAAAATTTCCTTGGATGGAGCAGGACTTTTTCAGGAGGAGTGTCTTAGTACTTTTTAGACCTGTTTTTCTTTAACTGAAAGGCTTTTTCCTATCAGAAGATAAAGATGTTACATGGCCAACCTTTCTGCCTGCAAACTGGAATTATAAATGGATGGCTCCAATGCTTTGCTCGTGCCTGCCCACATCCACAAAGATTGTTAAAAATTAGTTCCCTGTCAGGAACTATTCACATACTTATCTTAATGTTTAAAGAGCTGTTTTCCTATTGGTGTCCTTCCCCATGGTTTATTCCCACAAACTGTCTGCTTTCATTGTTGTGCAGGGTAGAAACACGAGCTGACCGTCAGCAGCCTGCTGGTAAAACATCAAGTGGAGCAGTAACAACCAGGTATCGTGGCATGATGCAATCCATAGAAATTACTCAGAGATGTTAACTTGGGACTGGGAGGGGAGGGGAATAGCAAATGTGCCTTCGTGGTATTTAAAATATTGATGACGTTTAAGACTTTTAACTGTTTTCTTAAAACCTGATCTAATTTTCTGTTTTCTAAATCTTAAATTCCAGCCAAAGACATCCCTGAGCTAAGAAGAAACAAACCATTTTTCCATCGAAGCCTAGGAGAGATGAAAATTTCAGGTTTTTTTATTCATACAGCTACAACCTCAGCAGAGCTCCCTGCTCTTCCCTCCTTCCTCCTCCCCTCCTGCCAAGTGTGCAGTTACAGAGAGCGATGCCAGGCTGATACAGTAGGTTTGATTCTGCTCTCACGGGCAGGGATGATGTATTAGGAGGAATGCTGTGAGGACCTGAAAGTCTGCACCGCTCTGGAGATGAAAAGTCGAGGGCTATGACTGTAGCTGGATTACAGCTCTTCCTGAAAACCGAGAATGTGGAAAACAATGAACACAGATGCTAATTTCCTGGGAAAGAGGGAGGAGGTTTATGTTTCTCTACCTATATATGTGGGAAGAAAGTTCATTTGAAGTATATGAACATTGAACCAAATCTTTTTCCCTTCACTTATGAAAGTTCTTCTGCTAACACTGGGGGAACTATTTGCCCCAGGTACCAAGTGGGAAGGAATTGCACCTACTGTTGTTTCAGAGCACTCGTGTGCTCAGATTTGCTCACAGCAGAATCGGTGAGGGCAATGCTGTTATGAAAGCAGCAGTGAGGAGTGCTGCAGTCCAGCACAGCTCTGAGGCTGGCTGCTCCTTGTCAGGTGATGATACAGAAATCAGGAAGGATTCACATTTTCTCCTCTACTTACACAAGAGAGAATGGCAATGACGTTTTGTTCTTTGCCCTTTTTTAGCACTAATTTGCTTTAACTCTTCAACTTTACTCAGCTCTTTGACAGCTAGTTCATTTTTGGTAAGTAAAACATCATTTTTCTCTCGACCAAGTCAATTTTCTATACCGATTGCTGGGCTTAAAATGCTACAGGTCTCTGCATGAATCACAAGGAGACGAAAGACATCTCAGATTTCATGGCTGTTTACGGTAGAGCTAATACCAAGTCCTTTAGCCAGCAAAACACGTTAGCTCAGAGGGCTAGAAAAAATTACTTTGCCTGATCAGCTTTAAGCTGGCATATCTAAAAACATCAAACAAGAATCAGCCTGCTTTTGAAATTTGTTTCCAGTTATAGAAAATGACCTTCTTGATTCCCAGCAGCATCACATCCTAGCTTAAAAGAGCTGCACTTTCACATCCACAAAGGTGCCCCAACAGACAGTGTTGGATAACACTGCTGGAGACCCCTGCTGAAATCCTCCCATCCTGTTAAGAGGGATGGGGAATCAGAATGACCTCCTTGCTGCCCTCAGATCCAACCCTTTCTGCAGCAGACTCTCCCGATAGAGACAAGTTTTCCTTGAGGTGAAGAATATTCCTTCAGGAGGCAATATTCTGGCATTGGAACAGTCCGCGTTGTCCCAAAATACAGGATTTTTCAAATGGATTTGCAGATAAGGACATCCTAGGACATTCTGACAGAGTTTCTCTTCATCTTTACCTGACGCAAGCCAAAACATGTACTGTTAGCACAGCAGAGACCTAATGAGTGGCCTTGTCTGAACCCCCAGTAGAGGCAGAGCACAGACTAGCTGGCCCAGGCAGATTTATCAACCACGCTGGGAGACACCATCTCCCATTGTGTTTCTTTTCTCCCTGCTGTCCTCCTGTGAGAAGACACAGTCCTCTAGGACAAGAGCTAGCAAGACATCTCTGCCAGACATAGAATATTGAGTATTGAGATGACAAGGGTCCAAGATCCCAGCGCAGAAGATGCAGAGACAGGAAGATTTCCCTGCAAGCCTTTACTTACATTATCTTGGGCTTGCTCAGCCTTTCAGTAGGGGAGTTAGGAGGCAAGTTGTTGTTACCTGCAGAGGGAGGTAGGAAGTTATTCAAGACTAAGGAAATACAAAATTAAAATGATTAGGTGTTTCCTTTTGGGGCTATCAAACCCAACAGCACTGCTTTAAACTGGGTCATTTTCTCTCCAGCCTGTGCAGCAGTTTCAAACAGCAACTTTAGCTCATACAGATTTCAGTAGACTGAATTCGTATAAAAAGGCAAGGACCAAGAATATTCCAGCAGTTTACACAGCGTAGAACAAGTGTCCAGTGGTTTTTTACAGTGACTATTCTGTGTATTTATTTTTCATTCCCTTTGGCAAAAGTATCAATGAACAGGATTTTAGAACCAAGACATGAATACATGTCTCTCAGACTCTTTACAACCGATATTCTGATATTTACCCAGTCAGGATAACCAGGTCAATTGTTTTTGGCAGAAATCCATAAGCATCAGTTCCTCTGTCTGGTAAATGCTGTTTTTGTAGCAATCGGCGGGGCTGCTGTCTAGTCCACTTCCAAAACATCCTGGTAGAAAACAAGGAGCAGATTTAGCAAAACAGCCAAGTTCACTTAGAGCAAAAGCAATCGTCTGAGGCAGGTGATTTCCATACACATATGTAAGAGTCCATTAAACTGGTAAAAATATCTGCAAAAGCAATAAATAGCTCCAGTTTACAGTAGGTGGAATCCCCTCCAATGCCATGGTTTAAAAGTGGGACCCATAGTATATAGTTTGACAGCAACCTTCAGCACATAGGGAAATTTCATCCTATGACCTGTTTTGGTTTCGGCCTTATCCTTAAAATTTATCTGTCAAACTTAGCTATAACAGCCAATATTTAATTTGATTGAATATAACTGCTTTATATGTTATGTGTGGTGCCAGTTCTGATGAGTTATCAGAAGTGTAATGCCTAATGCAATCAATTCTCAATTAATTAATAGTGTTAAATTTATAATGAATTTATAATCGTTATATAGATATCAATACAAAAATAAGACTAAGAGCTTGCCAAGCTTAGAAGGATGTCTGCTTTTAATTTTGGTCCTGAACAGTGAGCAGACCTCTTTTGGTAGTCACATGCTGTACTTCAGATGCCCAAGCAAATGCTTACAAAATTAGTTTTCTAAGACACTTTGTAAATTTTTTTCTTTGGAAACAGTTATCAGATTTTAGGCTGTAAAAGTTATCAAAGGATGAAATAAATCCACGTTCCAAGGACTGTAAAAAGGGCCGGGTTGCATTTTAATTTTTGGTATAGTATCAAAATATGTTTGAGTTCTGTATTTGCATTAGTAATCTAATAATCTAAATCATGCTTACATGATGCTGAACTTGAAACTGGCCATTACAACTCAGGAAAGAGATCTTAGAGTTGCTGTTGCCAAAATCAACTCAGTGTGCAGCATGGCCAAATAAACTCTCAAAATGTTGGGCATCATCAGGAAGGATATTGAGAACAGGAGAGGGGGCATGATTTTCTGCTGTTTGAAACCTGATGTGCCCCCATCTTGAGTACCATGTGCAATCCTGGTGTCTGCATCTCAAGAAGGATTTAGTGAAAGTGGAGAAGGTACAGAAAAGGGCAGTGACAATGATCAAGAGGGTGGAGCAGCTGCCTTAAGAGAAGAGACTAAAAAATCTGGGACTGTTTGGTTTGGATAACAGAAAGTTGAGGTTTGTGATAAAATGAAGGTGGCGGATACACTGAGTGTGGAAGTGTGGGCCTGTGCTGCTTGATTAAATTAGTAGAGGATCAGCTTAAAGTTACTAAAATGAAATATTTTTTTTCATTGGGCAGCAAACTTCTGGAACTTGCTGTAGATGTTATCAGCAGATTCAGAAAGGGATAAGACACATTTGTGAATACTAGACACAATAGGCAAGGAGGTGCCCTCTAGAACGCCCAACAAGGCGAAAGGAGAGAAGAATGTGTCCTCAGTCGCGTGCACTTCCCAAATAGCATCTGGTTTTTCAGTGTTAAAAAAGAATACCGTGCAACATGAACCTGTGGCCTGACTCAGTAGGCACTTGTTATGGTTTTATGCTGTACAGCTGCTCCCTGTGCTGAAGAGGATTTTAGTGCTAGTTGTACAGCCCTTTTTTAAAGGAGAGACTGAACAAGCTGACAGCGTGACAGGATGGGTTACTGAAATAGTAGCTGGAGCTTTTCCCTCCAGGAAAGGCGAACATTCCTGGAAATGCTGAGAAATTTTTACTAACAACAGATTTTCCCCCATTTTCTCACCATTGTTTTGAAACGATAAGGAGCCATACATACACCATCCAAATGTAAGGAGAGAGATGTCACAATACTGTATGTCTCCATAAAATCCAGATAAAAGTGTAACCTGTGTGAGTAGACAAGTCCTTACAGAGTATTTTCCTTCTTGTTCTCTTTTCACATTTCATGTATCTATCCCAATTTTGCTAGGTTAATAACACACTGTCTGCAAGTCCTTAACTTTTATTTGCCATCTGTCCTGGTTTCAGCTGGGATAGAGTTAATTTTCTTCCCAGTAGCTGGCATAGTGCTGTGTTTTGGATTTAGGATGAGAATAATGCTGATAACACACTGATTTTTCAGTTGTTGCTAGGTAGTGCTTACACTAGTCAAGGACTTATCAGCTTCCCATGCTGTGCCAGGTGCACAAGAAATTGGGAGGGGGCACAGCCAGGACAGCTGACCCAAACTGACCAAAGGGATATTCCATACCATACGACGTCATGTTCAGTATATAAACCAGGGGGGGAGTTGACCGGGGAGCAGCGATCACTGCTCAGGGACTGGCTCGGCATTGGTTGGCGGGTGGAGAGCAATTGTATTGTGCATCACTTGTTTTGTATATTCTTTTATGGCTATTATTATTATTATTATTTTCTCTTCCTCTGCTGTCCTATTAAACTGCCTTTATCTCAACCCATGGGTTTTACCTCTTTTTTTTCTGATTCTCTCCCCCATCCCACCGGGGCGGGGGAGAGTGAGCGAGCGGCTGTGTGGTGCTTAGTTGCCAGCTGGAGTTAAACCACGACACATCTCTTGTAAAAGTCATCCAGCCTCATCTCCCTGAATCTCAAAGCAGCTTGATGAAAGGTTGTTGCCTATCCTTGGTGTAAGATGAAGAGTGCCACCTGAAGAGTGAAGTAGCCCAGCACACAGGTACCTGTTAAAATCTTCATTGCTCAAATGTCTTGTGATAGCATTTCCAGACCTTTATCCTTGCACTTCACGCTTGTCAGAATTTAAGAGACAATAACTCATTGTTTCTGGACAAATGAATTCACACTATCCTGTTGTGTGAATCCAATAGGCAGCATGAGAACTACTAGAGTGTGAATTGTTTGCTTACAGGCTTTTTTCATACAGGAGCTGCACGTGGCCTTTTCCATTTTTTTCCCTCGTGCACACTGTACCACTTACTAAATAGAGGTCGATCATCCTAGAATTTTCTCTCAGCTGCCCCATAAATAATAAATAAGCTAGGCATGAAGGATATTGGTGGTTTGCCATTAATCTTTCAAGCAGCAGCCAGATATCTCCTGCCAGTTGTCGTGCAGTTTGCTAGGTAAATTTTATGCTTGTCTTACTGGATACTGTGTGTGTGTTCACATGTGCGTGGGGACCACTAAAGCTCATTTCATGTGAGATGCTTGTGGGTTTGCTGACAGAGACCAGCTGAAGGCAACACAGTGAGCTACCAGTGCAGCTGACCTGGATTCTTAACATTTGCTATGTTTTTTCAGACTTTTGTCAAAGACCCTAGATTTTGCAGCTTCCTATTTCCAGCCTGGTGCCAAGTGCTATTCAACTCTCTCTCTCTCTCTCAGCAGAAACCCAGAGCTACGAATCTGCATGCCATTACTCCCCATTGCAAATATCCTTACATAGTCTATGGTTCACTGATGGCAGAAGTCGTAGTCTATGGTCTATGTCTATGTGGTAAAGAAATATTTGAGAAATTAAGTAAAAAAAGAGCAGTTCACTGTTCTGAGCTAAAGGTGTCTCAAAAATAAAAATCATATTCATAAAGGCTGGACCTTCATATATGAAATTTCTTATAGTATTCACTTCTCTAGTGGAAAATAGCAGGTGACCTGCAAATTGAAATCAAGTTAGAAACCACTACAGTGTTCTTCCTGTTTGGTTGGGGGGGTTTTTGGTGTTTTTTTTTTCATTGTTTTGGTTGCTGTTAACCAAGCCATTAGATCATTCTGCTTTCTGTCTAATATACTAGACGTTGACAAATTAGTAAAAATAATTACTCTATCAGCAGTGTGGAGGGGTGGAGCCCTACTGGAGGCCCTAGGCAGACCCCAGTGCCCGCTGACATTACTGATACTGTTCTTCAAATTTCCTGAGGCAACTTTTGCCACAGCTGAGAAGGAGAATAGTAACAGGACTCTAAGGTATGCCCATGGCACAGCAGCTGTCAAAGTGTCATACTATGTGTTGCATATTTACTAGGTAGGTCTGCCAAGAGCTGGCATGCTGAGGAGATCAATCTGCAATTCTTGGAGAATGCAACACAGTGGCCTTGGAGAAAAGATGTCTGGGTTGAAGTGGGGCAGCTGCTGCAGCCCTTTGCTTTCCAGGCGCAGGATGCTTTTCACAGGGATGTTCGTGTCACCCAGAGGCAGTTAAGAATGCGATATGGCCTCTGCTGGTGCATGAACTGAACTCTTTTGACTGTTTGGCCAAATCCTACCTTTGGACATGTCTTTGCACTAGCTATCTTAAACTGTAATAGATCCAATGAAGGCAGAAATTGTCCATCTGGACACTGCAGGTGAGATTTATCCCTGAGCCAAAGCTAACATAAATCTCAGACTTACGCCTTTCTTTGGGATTTCAGTGGGGCTTTGCAGAGCCAGCTCAACGCTTCTTGGCAATGCCGGCCAAAAAATAATAATTAAAAAAAAATTGCCTCCTGCCAGAAAACAAAGCTAGAGGCAGGACAAACATGGGATGGAGAAATGTGGGGAGTGCTGTGGAGAGCCAGGCTTGCTGCTCTCACTGCTGCCAGGAGGGCAGGTGGTGGCTGTGCCTGCTTCTGACAGACACCCCCCCATCTTCCTTCCTTGCTTTGCAAAGGGAGCAGACACAGCTGACTCCAGCACAGCTAAAGCTGCCAAGGATGTTTTGTTGTTGCCCACAGTTATCCTGAGAATTTGTTCACAGTGAGAGCTAACTAGGATGCTCCAGCTTGGAGATAGTGGTTCTCACAAGGGTGAATTTAATCCTGGCCATGCACAGGTGCTCATTCCACATCATGCATGGAATTAATTTACAGTGCTGAGGTTTTGCTTGCCTTTCTGAGCCTGGGTTTCACTGTTGCTCTCAGCAACATTTCTCAAATGACCTTTCCTCTTTAGTTTTGTCATTTGGCAGAACGACTCGTGACTACTATCTGTGTGGGTGCAGGCACTGGACCACAACTTGCAAGATCTGAGCTCATTTCCTGCACTAAGCCACAGATTTTATGCATAACCTTAGGAAGGTACTTCAGCTCATCCAGGCATCACTTCCCCACTTGTGTGTAGCTTTCCACTTCAGTGGAGTTTGCTACAGTAGCTCAACTTAGATGTGAATGTCTAACAGCAGAAGTCATGATGAAGACACATTGGTTACTCAAATCGTTATTTGAAAAAAATGTTCTTAGTAATGACTGTGTACAATTTCAAGCAGTTGAACAGCAAAAGTCAGAGTGCAGCTTGGAGCGGCACAGCAGGCTTTGTGCAAGCACTGCTTGTTTCACTGGAAACTGTTACAGCTCCAGAGGGTTTTTCCCCCAGCTTCTTTCCCACTTAAACCCTAGAAGTTCAAACCAGGCACTGCAATGCAGGCTGCTGACAGTTTAGCAATAAATAGTGTGTCTGTCCCTCCTTGCCAAGACCAATTAGATTCAAATGTTGCAAACTTTTCCCAGAGAATTAATGCATCAGCATGAAGCAGCAGTTCATACGAACTGCACAAAAGGGTAGGCGGTTGGGACTTTATTAACTGCAATGGAAAAGCAGACGAGTAGCAGGGCAGCGGAAGAAGGCAGGCATTCGGGGCCATACAACACTGAGAGCAACTGGAAGAAATGTCTGGGGCAATGGGCCAAACCGGTGGTGTTATGACCCTGGGAGCCCATTAGATAAGATGTTTGCGGTTTCCCAGGATACCCTGTCTCCCTCTCACTTTGTTTGTTTTCCTTTCCTCTCTGCTGGCTGGATCTGACCCTTCCAGCCTCTTCCCTCCCCCAGCAGCAAAAGTCCATATTCTTTGCGCACGCTGACCGTGAATTGGACGTGGCCTGTCCCTGCTCCTGCTGCCGCTGGTGACAGGGAGCTTGCTGGCCCACAGCAGTGCCGTCCCAGATGCATCCTCCTCTTAGCACCTGCAGCAAAGTGCACGCCGCATGAGTGGAGCAATCAAGTGTACATGGCCAGGGAAGAGATGAGGAGCCATATGGGCAGGGGCTTCAAGTGGAAGCCACCTCCCTGGCTCAGAAAGCCCTGCTCATTTCTCCACCTTTGGATCCTGGTGCAGTTTGTGTGGGTGCAGGGCAAAATCCTGCTCAACTACACCACTGGCAGGTCAATCTCTGGCCTTGCTGGAAAGAAGATGAGGCCATCTTACTCAAGCCATTGTGTCTATTTATAAAACTTAAAGGTTTTGGACCATGGTGTCCATGGTGGACCATTTTCCGAACTGTATCTATGGAAAGGGCCAGGGCTTGTGTTGGGGCAAATATACAGTCTTCAAGATACAAAGCAACATCTTGCTTGCTGAAGTAAATATTTTTGGTGTCGGGAAGGAGTGAGGATTCATACCTAACAAACTATTTCTTAAAACATCTCAATTTTGAGGAACACTTTTCTTTAATGCATTTCTAATCACTCCACAAATGAGGCTGTGAAAATTTATATGTAGGGAGGTTTGCCCTGGCTCTCTGAACAAGGAGGGACAACAACAGAGCTCTTCTGAAACTTACTGCGTGTGCCACCCCACTGGCCTGTCGGTGGGAAGATGTCACTATTTAAGCATTCAGTACTGAAATTAAGTACTTTCTACTCCCTAGAAAGAGTACAAATTTTGCTCATATTTTCAAAAATGCCTAATTATTTGGGATATCACATTTCTAGCTAAATCCAATGTGAGCAATGTTTAAGAGGCCTGACTTTCCAAAAGTCCTTACAGTCATTCTCGGAAAAATTTTGTTCTGTTGTCAGATATGCCAAAGAGGAGGTATTCAGATTCAGGAATTGCATGTGAAAATTTGGACCAAGCCAGACATTTGGAAAAATAACATGGAAGGAGAAGCTCATGGTTAAAAAAATGTGGAAAACCATCCTTTTTGACTAGTGCTTTGAAAACGTCCTCTGACTGGACAAGGCATTGCTGGCAAAATACGATCTGTAAAACAGCAAGAGCAAGTCAGATAATGTTCTATTACTCTTTTTATGAGAGGTATGCTGAGTAACTAGAAGCAAAATAAACCACAGAATTATGCCTTTATGGCATGAGAAATGTTGCCCCAAGGAAATTAAAAACTGCACACAATTGCAAGCGTTAATCCCCACCTTAGATACTGTGAAAAGACCCTTGAGTTCCCCTCTGGCAGAGTTTCAATTTCTGGGGGTGTTTTTGTGTGTGCGCAGCGGTGCCCTGGTAGACACATCTGGGTCTGTGCCCTGCCTGTACCTGCTCAGCAGGAATGTAAACAAGGCAGAGACACTGTTGCTTTTAGCTACTTGATCTCTTCAAATCAGCCAAGGAGAAATGATAACAGTGTCTCTTCTGTCTCTACACTGCGTGTGCATGTTTTGTGGCAGAGAAAGGAAATTGTGCTTTTTGCAGGTGAGCTAAAGAACAGAGAATAAACTCCTTGTGACGCAGAGAAATGAGAAGTAATATAAAGCAAAGGTTAAATCTGCAAAAGTGCCATTCATTCACTATTCGGCAAATGAAGCCGTGGCAATCCCTGAGCAAAAGCATCCAAGACAGATAACGTGACTGCAGTCATGTATGTTGGCTTTTATTTGCCTTGCCTGGTTAAAGCTCTCACGCTATCCATGTTGCACAAGAATTGATATGGAAAGGTCAGATATATTGCTTAGGTGAGAAGAGAGCAACGCTGGGACATTTCAGCATGTTGCAAATGCCTATCAGACCAAAAACCGCAGAGCAGTCACGGGGAGCCCAGTCTCCTCAAGCCCATTAATGCTTGCTCGATGCTGCTACGCTTGCTGTTGTTTCTTGTTTGAACTGTGTCCTAATGCTCAAAGGAAGGCTGCGAGTGAGGGCATCTATGGTCATTTTCTAGTTTTGGTTACTGTCTTCAGTAAAAACTTCAATTTTTCTTGTGTCTGACTCTCAGTTTCTCAGTAATTACAGAGGTGTCACTGTATATGTGCATATATATATGTGTGTGGCCATAACAAGACTTTTGTTACTCTTTGCAAAGCACCTTTATATTTCTGGAAGAGCTAGAAAAACATCAGGTGTTTTGCCTCTTTGATAGGAGTAGTGCAGGAAATACAGCTGCCAGCTGCTGTTTCACAGCTGTGGATTTCTCCACCAGGTCAGTGCTACAGCAGTAATTAAAATGACAGATAAACAGCATGCATGTTTGTTTCCTAAGCCCAGCAATGAGCAAACTCTATATTGACCGTGGTAAAAATGGCATGAACTGTGTTGAACCTTGCATGCACCACTATACCTGCCTCTTGGGAAAGCGATGCACTTAATTATTGTTGTTATTTGGAACGTAGGGTTTGATTAATGCATGATTAGTGAGAAAAATCACATGTACTTCTCTGGATGTAGAATCATATTCCTAATCCTGCAAAGGCACAAGAACTTAGCTTCCTCCCAGTGGGAATCCCACCATTTATTTAATTACAGGCAGGATTAAACCCTGCACTAGGTCAAACTGGGAAGTCCAGGAGTCAAATTCAGCACACATTTAAGCATTTGCAGGTGTGGGGTCCAAGTTCCCTATGCACTACCACAATAGTTTGGTTTTGAGGGGGCTGGGGAGGAGGAGAAAACACGTGCGGCTTTGTTTCTTCAGTGCTGCCACATGACAAGAAGTGGCTTAGTTCACCCTGTCAGGTGGAGAACAGTTGGTGTAAGTTATACAGCAGAACAGCTGATTCCATGAAATGTATCTCAGAATTAGTTAAACAACCCAAGAGCAAGCACAGCCTGTGGTTTAATGACAACTGAGTGAAGGTTCGCATTGTACTAATAACATCCTGTATCTCTGTGGCGGTGATGTGGTGCGTGCACACATACTCCTTTGCAGCCAATAACTTCTCGTCAGATTTTCACACTGGCTGATTTGGCTGTTATTTAACAAGTGTGTTTTCCTGTTCCTGCCATGGGTTTATTTTTGTTGCTGTTGTTGCAATAGTAAAATCGTCTCTGATATTCTGAGAAATTCTTCATAGAGCTGCTAATGTTTTGTTTGATGTTTTGCCGAAGTAGGTTGCACTGGGATTTTTTAAATGTCACATCTGTTCCCAAAGTTCATTTACTTAATTGGTGTACAGTGCTGGATTTGATTCAGTACCTACCCACGTATTAGCTAGGTACAAAGCTGCATGGGTTGTCAGAACATACTTGAAAAAGAAACAGGAGCTCAGCTTCCTATAGCAGAAAGGTGACAAGCTCTGATGATGTGGGAGGTAGCACAGCAGGGTAATACCCAGGGCAAATCAAAGACACAGGCCCTGCTGGGTGGTGCAAAACATGAGCAGAAGCCAAGGAAGACTTTTTTTCTGTGGAAAAAGTCCTACTTTTGGAGACCTTTCAACCTGAATAGAACAAAATGAATAATATTGACGTCTCCTATAACATGCCTGAGCTCATGCCCATTAGATTTCTTATGCACAGGTAAACACTTTCTCATACTATATATTTTATATATAACATACAAATAATGAAACCCAGCTTTTCCACAGAGCCTTTTGTCACAGATATCAATGTACTTAATCAGTGAGATCATATATCATTCCCGTTTCATTGGATGGGGAATGGAGAAACAGAAATAAAGTGTCTTGTCATCCAGGCCAGAAGTGCAGTGGCAAAACCCTGAATAGAATTTAAATTTCATTTGCTGTAAGCCAGTGGTTCCTATTTGCTATGAGTTGTTGCCTCCATATTTTACAGTGTGAAAATATAAAAATACAGAGCAATGGTATTAAAATACCGGAAGAGACTCAAAGAAAAACAATAGAAAAATGTAAAACCACAAAAATAAATTTGGAAATAAAATGTTTTCTGAATGGAAACACAAAATGTTCTATTCTAGTGTGACTGTCACATTCCATTCTGCTTGTTTTTCCTAAAACAATCTCTGATCTAGATTCCTGTATGTACTGCCTGTATTGACAGATCTATATTTTTCCAATGGAAAAATGAACCCTGAAATTTTTTGACAGACTTCATTTGCTCTAGAGGAGGGAAAGGAAAGCATGCAAATCCAGCAGGACTCCTGAAAGGCCAATTATTTTTTTTCTTTTCACTTTTTTCTTTCATTTAGTGCACTTTACAAATGTGCTGTAGGCTTAGTTTATAGTAAGAACACATCTTATCTGACAAATGGTAACTGATGCAATATGATTTAAAAGTCTCCCCCATCATGCAGAAATTAAAATTCTCTCCCCAGGGACATTCCCCAAAACATAAAGCAGAGCCTATCTCCTCATTTAAAACATTTTGTTGTGTGAAAAATGACAATGAGCCATAAAATCTGGAGGGAAATGATTACTGAACACTAACATATGCTCAACGATTTCGATACCAGAACGCGTGGAGTCTGTCAATTGCACTTCAAGCCGGGGAAATTAGTTTCTTGCTCTTGTCCGGATGGAGGACAATTTAAAGAGATGTTGCTAACGGAGTAGTTAGGCCCTGAAAGCCTGTTTTCAAAATAGCAGCAGGAGATCCAGCAGCCAACAATATGAAGGTGCCAGTTTGTTTTGTTTGCAAATGCATGTCTTACTGTCCCTTCACTACCCGGCATGCTCTTTTCTTAAAACTGATGAGAATAATTGTCTCCAACATTATTATTATGTAAAAAAATGGCATGAAAAGAAGATAAAGGTTGCCTACTCAGGCACTCAGAAGTTAGAAAATAATGGGATTACTGTTGCCTTGACAACATTTCTCTCCCTTTCCCCTGCCCCCAGTTTCATTCTTGGAAACGGCTAAACCACTTTGCTGAAACACTATCAAATAATTAAGTAAAAGATTCAGCCGTGAGGAGACACCTGGCATGGAAAACTTCCTCCTGCCCTCCTCCAGAGTCTGACAAAATTATAAACAGCTGAAAAACAAGATTTTATGGTGAGAAGAATCAGGTAACGCCAAGTACCTTGATGGTACTAGTTGCTCCATCTGCACTTTCTCTTTTAATTTCATTTATACTACACACATCCCCAAGGGCCACATTTGGTGTGCTCCCCTTGTGCTACAAGAGGTAAGACCATGTAAGCAGCAGCAGCAGCAGCAACACAGGGGGCTCAGTCTCTTTCAGCTACCCAAGCATGGTGGGATTTCCACCCCGGGAAACTGAAGACTAGGGGGAATTAAAGCGGGCTGCAATGATGCTGGAGGCAGAGCTTTGGCGTTTTTAGCACTATGCATCATGCTCGGGTGACCCACATTCAACCCAAACTGATGTGCCTGGCAAATGGAAAGAGCTCTGTCTCTCTGGAGAGCACCAGAGGGTCTGCAGAGGTCCTGAGCTGGCAGCCCCTGAGGGCAGGCGACAGCGCCTGGTGACACCTAGTGCGTCATCTCTAGCTGAGCTCCGAATGAGGTCAGGCAAGAGACTGATAAATGGCCCTGCCTTGTCAACAGTGCACTCATTAGCGCTGTTATCACCCAGCAAATGGGAACGTGAAGGAATTTGTATCCCTGCCCTCGCCAAAGCTGGAAAGCAAGTGGGAACAGGAGCCGTGGAGGTGACCGTGTTTGCTCATACCACTTACATTCTCCTGCAAAGAAGCTCAGTGTTTGGTTTGTAACCAAAGGGACTTTGTAGCTGATTATAAAACATTATGCCGTGGTTCATTTTTCAGACCGATTGAATTTATGATAAGGTTTCTTTCAGAGAAGGGACAGAACATTTCAGCATGGCTGAAACACTAACAAATCACTGGCAAAAACATCACTAGTGCAAAGCCCAGAAATACTGTTATGCTCCTTTCCTCATGTCTGAGCTAACAGGGCACCCAAAAATGTCAGGTAAAGTAACATGCACAGGGGTTGGAAGTGGACCCACCAGCATGGTCTGTGGCAAGTCATCTGACAGCACTGTTAGGGGAGGGAGCACTGTGGTTTATTCAAAAGCGGAGTACTCTGGGGGAAAAAAAAAATCATTAAATTTGCATTTAATGACATGCGTTTAAAACCCAAAACAATTACAGCTGCATTAATTTTTCTTCCTTTTCTTTTTCTTGGAGAACAGTCAGCCCTTGCTTGTTGCTTAGGATTCCCACTGAATGTCTTTCTGTCTCAAATCAGAGTCCCCCAGCAGCCCCCCCGTTTACCTCCGTGCACAACCAGCAGTGTCGGTGACGTTTCATCAGCACAGAGACTGGTCAATCAGGCCCATCAAGTCCTGCTCTGCAACCTGTATTTAGCTAAGGGGTACCAATAATTGGCCCCACAGGTCCTAACTGGTGTGTTTGTGAAAATTATCTAAAGTCACAAGCAAAGTCACCCATGACTAATTTATATAAGGTGACTGTGTGGCTCATTCCTGTATTGGGAGTGCTGGGTGATATGGCTGTCCGTGACCTCAGACAGAGGACTATGGTCTTCTGGTTCAAAAGCATCTACTTCAATTAGATATTTTGTTAATTTGTCAACCTCAGTATTCTACAAGAGGGGTTTAATTTCAAGGGAGGAAACCTAGGGGCATTTAATATGTCTTGTTTCTGCAGCTTTGAACCAGTCCCTTTTTGTCAGGTAACACCTGGTGCTTTTGTCAGTGCTAAGCAGTACTTTGAGTTTTAAAGCCTAAAATCCTTGGATCGGTTATGTGTGGATGCAAGACAATAAAACACCATATTTCCCATTGGTCACTGTCTGCCCTCAGTCCCAGCACCTCTCATGCACTCCTGCCAAAAGAAGACAGTGTTCTGCTTTCCAAGCAAAGCATTAAAGAGTGTTCTTCTCTGTCTAAAATACTTTATTTATAAATATGGAAGTGTTAGGAAATGTACAGTATGTTAAGGTCGGGCAGCAGCTTGTGTAATACAAGGGAGCAATCTCAACAGAGCAGTCCAGACATACACCAGCTAAAGATCTGGCCTATAAACTGATGGTTAATAAATATGGAATAACAGGTATTTGTCTAGGAACACCAGACTACTAACAGCTGCCATAAAGTGGAACTGGTTGTTCAAACTCCCCCAAATACATACATGCGCTGTCCTGCATTTTATTGCAGAGAGATGGATGATTGCTCTATAGGTCCTGATGGCCAAACCCCAATTCCTCCCACAAAGGAGAATGATCTGCAGCTGAATTATCTCCAGTGTTGGTATTCCATATTCCTTTCAACATGGTAACAGGTTTGAAAGCATAATGAAGTTTGGTCTTGCATGACAACAATTTTTGCAGCAGAGTAACACATGAAAAATCTAAATCATGCCGGAAATTTGAAAGGAAAATCCATTTGATTGGGACATATAGCCTGGGAAACGCTCTCTCAGTTGTATTTCACGTCAATAAAAGCTTCTCTTGATTTGATTTGTGTGTAGCGAAGCTTCACCGGAGAGATTACAGGAAGTCTTGCTGCAGAATTGAGGCTGAGACATAGGTGGTAGATCTGAAAGGGTGGATAAGCATTTACAACCAAAATATTATTGAATAAATAGTTGGTTTTGCTAAAATTATTTTCCTCAACCATGACTTCTGTCAGGGAGGACAACAGGGTAGCATTTAAGGGCACCCAGCACTGAACGCCACCACAAAGCAAAACACTGTTTACACTGAAGGGGAAAAATTAATGACCTGGTTAAAATCTGGGCAGGAAACTAGGTGTCACATCCTGCTCTTCTGAAGTAAAAACGATAAGAGCTTTGATGAGTAGACATAGTAAACAGGGCCTTGGCTTTATGTCTCATCCAGGTGCCAACACCTCACGCTATACAGTCAGTCGTCCATCACGGTGCAGCGCAGCCCTTCCTTCAGTCCTGGCTCTGGAGGAGGATGCGGTGCTCTGAGCCAGCCCGCTCCTCTCTGCAGCACTCCTGCCTCCCGACGGGAGCGGGCTGGCAGGAGAGAGACGTCCTCCCTCCAACAAGCACCATTATTTCTTCTTCTGGACAACTTTCTCTTCCACATCCCGCTCATCTTCCTTTCTCTCTTCTTCTGTTTCTTTCCCACTTTGAGGTTTTGTGATCCCTTTTTCATGGTTAGCCCACCCCTCCTTTCCCTGTGATTCTTCAGCCAGGTACCAGATGGGTGATGCTGCTACCCTGTAGAGCCGTTGCTCAGGGAGGTCCCTGTTTTGCCGCTCTTCTGTCTGAATCCATACCTGAGGCTCCCTGCCTGGAAGAGCCCAAGCCTGATTACTTTGCATGGGGCTAAAATCATTGAGGTGCACTTTTCAGTATTGAAGGGATTTGGGAACAATTACCCATCTGTTGTTAAGTCTGATGGCAATTCTGTTTCACAGTCTGTTATTATTTGTACCCTGGTTATTATCATAACTGAATAGGTGACTCTGTCTAGTCTTTGAACTCCCAGCTCTTTGTTACCATCTCCCAGCTAAGAGGCAGTCACCTGCCATATAATCGCTCTTAATGTGTCTGAGAGCAAAGTCACACAAACTTAAATTGCTGCTGAAGGTTTGCTTGTTTGACTTTGCCCTCAAAGGGACAAGGAGTGTTTGTACAGTCAGTCCTGCCTGTCAGCTGGGAGGAAGTAAACACCCTCTGGGAAACAGTTGGGAGCAGATTTTAAGCCTCTTTTCCAGTGCCCTGGCCATGTGGCTGCTCCATATCCGCATTGGTGCAAGGTCAGTGAGGCTAGATCAGATAACCACCGTCTGCTGCACTTTGCACAGAGAGCGGGGAGTGCTGTAGGCATCATTGCCCACAGCAGGGAGGTGGTTTGGAAGGCGGCTCCTTCCTGCATCCCTGACCTATGGCCATGGGCACCTCGCGGGGTTCCCACTGCCATTTGGGCTGCTGGGAGGTTGGAGCTCAGGAGTTCTGCCCAGGGGTGGCAGACCCATGGCTGGCAGAGGCTCCCTGTTGCAGTGTGATCCCGAGCAACGGGACAACGGAAGGTCTCTGCCCTCGTGCCGCTCCTCTCCTTGGTACTGCGTTTCATGAGTTGGACAGGCTCTCCCAATCTCTTGCAAGCAAAGCTCCAAGCTGAGAAATGTCCTGCCCTAGTAGTGGTTGGCAGTTTCCCTCCCGATCTTTTGGCCAGCCAGAGATACGCTTCCTTTGGGAAGGCAGGTAGGATCAGCAGGTAGGATCACCCAACAGGTGTGGTCACATGCAATAGAGGCTAAATCCAAATATAAAAAACAAGTGTGCATTCAACATATTTATCCAGGGTCCTAAAGAAAGCTGCAATCGAGTGAGCCATTAATTTAGTTGTGAGGCTGAGCTTCTTGAAAGTTATTTCAAGGATTTCTTCTTGTACAGTTACAATAAAAACCTTTCAATATGCACAGTCTATTTTTGCTGCAGTGTGCAGTGTGTCTTACCTCCCTTTGTCTTTTAATGTCAGGAGCCTTCAAGCACCTAATTCTACTCTGACATCTGATTTCTCAAAAAAAGGTATACAAGTATACATCTCTGAGGAACAATCCCACCTCATCTGACAACAAAAAGAAATTGCAATAACCTACAAGAAGTATAGACTACACCATTTGCTTTACTGAAATTCTCAGATAAATTTGAGCAGATTCTTACTTTTGTCACAGGAACCAAAGATCTGAAGCCTGTCAAGGCCAATTAGGTTGGTTATTGACTTGAGAGCACTTTGAACTGGCTCTACAAATAGCACCATTAGCCCAAGTGGCCCACGCACCTCTCCTGTCTGCATGCCTTCAGCGATCTGTCTACATTCCTCTGAAGATGCAAGTTTAGCTTTGCTCTCATTTACTCCTAGGTGAAGGCGAGATCACAATGTATTTATGTTTAGATATTGTATACCTACATTAATACAAAATGTACTTTTCATTTCACACATGCATACAGAAGTTTCTTGCCATTTATCAGCAACGTGAGAGAAGAAAGAATCCATTTTAGGTTTTACCATGTTTGTTTGTCACCTGGTTTAGTATTCATCTGTCATGGCTAATTACTTTAAAAGAATCCTAGTTCTAGGTCACAAAATCTATGAATAAAAGATGTTCATGTACACCATCTAGGCCAGGTGTCACAACTCTGCAGATATCCACACAACAAAATACCTCTGATTTTAATTACTATGTGAATGGATATGCCGATTACATGAAAAATCAATACAATATTAATCAGATAAAGCAAGACAGCAGATGGCCAAAGATATCAACAAGGCATATGTCCGTACAACACAAACATCTCTCTGCAAACAGGAGGGGCATGCTCATGGTTTCACTAGAGGTACTATGTCACTGAAATCGCCCAAGTCACCAAAGTGTCACCATGCAAAGCTGTTTAATTTTTAAGCAAGAGTAGGTACATTTTCTATTTAACCCACTTAGGGACTGACTGGTCCTGCTTCCCTTCTGGAAACACACTTTCCAGGGAGGTCAGTGGAGTTTTCTTCTGCCTGAGGTGGGCAAGACTGAAGTCATTGAGGGCAATGTACTAAGACAAACAAAACGAAACGAAACAAAACAAAACGAAACCAAATCAAACCAGAGTTTATGTGCCTTCTCACTGCATTATAATGTGTTAAAAAAGACTCACAGCTTCTTTTTCTATGTTTGTTTTACTTTGGGAATATCAGAAATATCAAGAGACTGCACGCTCTTGTACTCTCTCCCAGCCCTTCTGGGTGTGCTTGTTGTTTAACTGCTTCCAAAATCCATCTGTGGTTACAGAAATGAATACCAAAACTGTACCTGGCCTAGCCAAATAAAATGTGTAGTTTCTTACTTCACAAGCAGACATAGAGCAAGCAGTCTTGAATTCTTAGTTACCATAGGCATTTGGGTGACTGACAAGCCAAACACATTTGTCAGCATCCTGCAGCCCAGGACTGGGCTCTGCTCAGACGCCAGGCTGCTTGGTGCAAGGAGGACCTGTCGGTGCCCTCTTGGTTCCCTGGGTACAGACTGTCGTGCAGGTTGAGTTACTGGCCTGGAAATATCTCCCTGGTAATGTTTTGAGGCTCGGGCCTTTTCCTGTGCTGTGTTTTGCAGAAGAGTGGGGTCCGGCGTGAGACAGGCTTTGTTCTTCTCATGTGAGCTGAGCTCTCCTCCCATTTCCCCTCACAGATCCCTTTGCAGGATATGTTTTTATTGCACCCTCGCTCTCCTCAGTTCAAGCAGAGTTATTCATTTCCTGACTGTATGTGGCCAGATGCGTGGCTGTTGTCAGTGGTGTAAATCCTCAGCCTTCAGCTGAACTAAAAATCAGCCTGCGGTGTTTGATGTGTCATGTTAATGGGACATGGCTGTTTTGAGATTTCTGACTTTCACAGAACCAAACACTTCATCTGCGCCTTTAGGAAATAACAATAACTCATTAAGACGACGACCCTATGTTTCCCTTTAAATACAGATGTTATTCAATGTGGAGCTCTAGACTGGTTCTGGCAATACATTTTTTGTTTGTTCTCTGCACAAAATTGAATAATGTATCTCCCCGAGTCTCCTTTTATTCAAGCAGCAAAGGTTGCTCTGATGTCAGCTGCAGGGATGAGATGTAATGTGGATAGCTGTGAAATCCCCTTTGACAGTTACAGCCAAAGTGAAAATATCCTTCCAATCCAAAAAAATCTTTCCTCACATATAGGCTTCTACTGTTTTGTAATTGTAACTGCTAAATCTGAGCACTTCAAACAGATACTGGACTTTTGAAAGACACAAATTCTTCCCTGGAATCTTTTAAAATTCAGAATATAAAAGACATATCCCCAGGAGAATGCAACCAGGAGAGATGACAGAAACAGAGTTGCCTTACCAAAGGCCAATGAAATCCAAAATAAGAGAAAGACTGTGGAGGCAGATAGTCTGTAAAGGCCTCCTCTTTCCACTGGTGCCTGGGAGAAATGTGGGGTGTGTTTGTGAGGAATGGGAGACAATGGGGGAGGAACACCATTCCCTGAGGAGAAGATCTCTGAGGGAACCTGGCAGGCATTGTGTTCCCATTAATCCTCATCCCTGTGATACATGACAAGAGAGGATACAGAAAGCAGAAGGGAACATGCTCATAATAAGGGGAGTTTTCAAAAAATGTTGGGAATAGGTACTGTGACTTGCTTTTTGTGGCCTCAAATCTCGTTCTCTTTAAGGTTAGTGGCAGAGGACAAATGAGGCTAAGATCCAAGAGTCAGCCAGTTAGGAAGTGGTGGTCCCAGAAGTTGAATCCTGGCTATTTGAGGGACAACCCCAGGGGCTGGGGAACAGCTGAGTAGGCGAGGTATTTCAGTGCATTGCAGGAACCTGGACAAGTAACTTAGAATACATGCCTAATTTTTAAACAACTACAGTTCACTGAGTTGAATCTGACTCTTTCTGGTAGTCAGTGGCTGATATTTCAGCTTAATGATTTGGGACCCAAACACATTTTGCCTAGGGAGCCAAAGACTTTGAATTAAGTGAGACCACATGTGGCAAAGCCAAGAGGCTGGTGATCTTACCAAGCTTTGGCTTAAAGTGCTGGGACACCTAGGTACTTAACTGCATCTATTTTAGCACAAAGCCTTAGGTGTTTTCATCCTTCTTTGAGCAATCCCTACAGAATTAGCTTTTCTGGAACATGAAACCCTATTGGACTGTGTAAACAACCCACATTCAGCTGAACGCAGAGCCCAGCTACAGTTTCAATTTCTGTAAATTATGCAAGGATATAAATGATGACTACATCAGTAAGCGAGACCAGAGGCTGATTCATTCATGTATTGATTCATGCATGGTTTATCTTCATGCCTTGCAGAAAAAAAACAATTAAAATGGTTACACTAAGCTATAGAACTTGAAAGCAGTGGTTGAGGGGGAAGAGCGATTCTCTGCTTGAAGAGTGGCAGATGAAGCTATAGTTTGTATATTAACCCTCTTCTCATTTGCATCACTTTAAATGCTTCTTAGCTGTGTGTGACCAAAGTGGAAAAAATAATTAGCTTGAAATATAGAGGAAATTCACTTGATATTTTATTGCCTTAATGCCGTGTGTTTGTTCAATGCCCTTTTTTATCACTACCTCAAAAAGCAAAAATAGAAAAAGATGTTTATATTTTAAAATCTGTGTGACAACAGAAATAATAGCAAAACCTCATTCCCATGGTCTGGGAGTGTGACCAAGCACTTTTGGTAAAAATTCCCATTAGAGGTTGTAGATGCACAAGTGGCAAAACCAAGGAAAGAGGGCATTCAAGTTTCCTAAAAGCAAGAAAGAAAAGAAAGGAGAAAGAAAATATATCCATCCCTTGCAATCATCAGCCAATCAGGATGCAGGAATGACATACAATTTTCTTCAGTGTGCGGGCGAGTAAACCATAATTCTGCACTCCCATTGTCTTTGATGATAAAATGTAGCTATAGGAAGGGTAATTTTTTTTTTTATCTTGAGAAGCTTTCAAGAAACAAAATATCACATGAACAGACTGTACATACAGGCAGTTTCTTGAATCATGAACTGTTTATCTGTAAGCTTGAACACAAATAAATCCAACTTACATAAAAGCAAGCCACATAATGGATCTGCTTCTGATTCTTTCAGCTTCTATTTTAATTAGCTAATGCAGACACTGAGCAAAAGGTATGTTGCTTGTTGTTAAGGATGCTTTAGTTATCTGCCATTTTTGCACTTTTTTGATTGGCTACTGCTAAGGGAAAAGAAAGCTCTATAGTGGTTGTACATGAGGAAAATAACTACAACACGGTGCTGTGGAAAGCTATGCTTTTATCTAGCTTCATCTTCACCACCCCCATGTCATTAAGTTTAAGTTCTTTACTTTGGCTGAAAGTTTTAAGCACAGTATTAGTAATATCTACTTACAGGTACATAGTTTTTACTTCATAGGTTGACTCTTAGTGTAGCTATGTTTATTCCAGAAGTATTACACCTGGGATTGTTTTAACCCAGCATATCAAGGTATAGTATTAAACCGTTGTTCAAATTGCATACAAGCAATTTTGCAAAATTTGACTGCCAAAACAGAATCACAGGCAAAGTTTTTCAAAGGCAAAAGATAAGTAAAGCCAGATTTAAAATCTGAAAATCTCTCCCCCTGCCCCCACCCCCTTTTTTTTTAATCTGATAACAGCTGAGAAAATGGGGCTGAACTTGTTTGAGAAGGGCACAGGGAACTCCAAGTCCTTGCTGCCCTGAGGAACAAGGCACTCTCACAAGTGCTGTCTTTTGTCAATGTTGAAGGGGAGGTCTCTCACACCAGTTGAAGTATAAATTTTTTTTCTGAAAAGCCCAGAACAGCTTTTCAAAATGCCAGCTGTCCACTCTGAATGCATGTACAAATTTTTGATAGACAAGGAACACAACATATCTTTTCATTTAACCTAGCAAATGGTGTATAAGCAGACTATGTGCTTAGAGTTGGTTCAGTTTTATCACTCTTGTGAATGGTAAAAGTGTCACAGTGGCAGCCTTTCCTTTCTCAGTAGTGTGGCTTTCAGCAGTAGGTGTTCTGTAAATACTCTTGAAAACCATCACTCTGCATTTGCAATGATACAGTGCAATATATCAACCTCCCAAAACACCAGATAAGGTCAACTAAGAATATTCCCCTTCCCCAGTTAGCCTTTTTCCTCAACTTACAGAGGAAAATCAATCCAATTCTGTAGTGAGTGGTTTTGCAAATTTCCCATAATGAGAAAAAGAAAATAAAATGCCTGAAGAGCAGAAAATCGAAATGCTAAACCTTTGATCCTGGATTTGAAGCTAATCTATGCAATTAGCAGTGTTTTTTGTCACAAAGGGAAGAGTCACAGGAAGAAAGGATGGCACACAGCACAAAGAAGTGATGGGGAAAGATTGAGAAAATGGTGCTTCCATCATCTTCACAGTCACACAAATCCTTCCTCAAGAGTAAACAAAGAACATGAAAAAAATGAGAAAGAAAGAAGTAGAACAGCATCAAACAAACAGAGAAACACTTCTAAACAATTTCCTCCAGGTTATCTCACTGGAGGCAAAATTTAATGCTACCCCATCAGGGAATCTGTGTTCAAAGGAGGGGCTTCCCAGTGTGTAGGAGCCATTATAGGGATGTGAATATAGCTTCAAGCCATATTTTTTGTTTAGTAACATCTTCCCGGCTTGAGAGGTTGCTTACAGCCCAGGAGAGCATTTGATGTCTATTTGTTAATGCACATTCCCACAGCCAAGAACTTTTTTGGCCTGGCAGACCCAATGCATGGACTAGATGT